>DF362122.1:1224-15438 GCA_000787875.1 Solanum virginianum
TTTCTGATCTTTTTGATGGAATAGCATTTGGAACATGTCTCCCTGACAGAATCCTATCATGGTTTTTGAGGATTTCAATAGCAGCAGAAGGTGATGATCCAACAACTAGACATTTAGTTCCTAGCCTTAAGGACATAAGGGGGCCATATGTTTTTGCAAAATTTGTCAGAGTTATGTGAGGCATTTCTCCCATTTGAAAAATGTTTCCTATGACTGGCCATGGTGTTGGTCCTGGTGGAAGTTGTCTGATCTTGGAGGATTTGAAAACTTTGAAGATAAAAACAATTAAGGGTAAGAGGAAAAGTGGAAGCAGGAAAATAAATTCAGACTGCTGAGCCATGATCTGCTAATTAGATTTTTTTTTTTGCAAGAGGAAAAGTGGAAGCAGGAAAATAAATGCAGACTGTTCAGCCATGGCCTGCTAATTAGCAAGTTTAATTTTTTCTCTGAAATATGATTTTTTTTGTAGAATTTTCTACTAGATTTATTGGAGTAGCTTCATAAGCTACATAACGTAGTTACTAGTGCTTATCTATTAGTTGTAAAGCATTTTTGACTAACTTGTATTAACTGAAAGTGATTGATTCCTGAAAAGGTCATATAGGAGAAATTATTTTAGTAGTCAATCTTCTCTCCTTTTATTATTACTGGGGGAGGTGATCAGACATGATATGGTGGAACTTGATCTCACTGAAAACATGACCCTAGATAAAAAGAAATGGAGGTCGCAAATTAGAGTAGTAGACTAATTGGTGGTAAGGTTAGGTGGTTATCTAATCATGGGTATACTAGGGTAGAGTAGTAGTGTTTTATTACTTGTGTGGTTTTTATTTGTTGTTTCTGTGTTTGTATTAGTCGTTTTTTTGATTTCACTGGGTATGTTGTTGTAATCTTCTCTCCTTTTATCATGAAAAAATCTCACCAACAATTATGAAGGTCATTTGGAGCATCATTTCCTTTTTATATAGGTGAACTTTCAATCTTTAATTCCTTCTTTTTTAAAGGTTCAAAAACCTCTTGTTTAACACATTCTTTTTCACATCCGCATCTCTACGACAATACATATTCCATTAGGATCAATGGGCAAGCAGAATAGATCAGTTATATATAACTTGCTTTGTCTTTTCGTCCTGTCTTTTGAAGTTTAATGTCGGAAATCATATTCTCAGGCAGCACTATTCACTTGAAGTACAAGAATTTATGTTTATAGATTACATTGATGGTGCTGGACTCTCTCAAAAGTCATTGCCTCTCTCAGATAAGTTACACATTTCTGAAAGATGGATATATAATGTCATTACAGAGGACACCATCCATTATTTCAATTCAGCTGGTGGAAATGGATGATACATCTAAAACTTAAAAACTGCTTTCACTTCGACAGGAAGAGTCTAAATAAGATCAACTGTATTTCTGATGAGCAGTTTGCTCCTAAATGAATCTTCAGCCAACAGAATGACACAATCAGGTACAACATGAGCTTCATAGAAGACGATACCGTTAGTATTACATACTAATACACTTCCATCAGCAGTGCGGTCTTGTGAAGCTCCATAAAAGTGAACATGCAAGAAAACCTTCATTTGACCCTAGTTCTTGGGGCCCTTATCTAGTACAGGTAAACAATTGAATAAGATATCAGCTGCATGGTCCAATTCTTGCTCTGTGATGGTCAATGGTGGTACAAGCCTCACAACATTTCCTTTTCCTGCCGTCAATACAAGAAGCCCAGATTGTTGACATGCTTCAACCAGTGGAGATGCTTGTACATCAAGGTCGACCCCAATAATAAGCCCCACACCTCGTACTTCTCTCACATGTGGGTTCCCTCCTAATTTCTTAACTAGCAATTCCTTGAAATATTGACCTTTCTTTGCAACACTGGCAAGGAAACCTGGTCCGGAGATCTTGTCCAGCACAGCAACTGCGGCATTGCAAACAAGAGGACCGCCAGCAAAGGTGCTACCATGATCCCCATAATTGATGGCAGCAGCAACTCTTTCAGTTACTAACACTGCCCCAATAGGTAGACCTCCTGCAAGAGGCTTTGCAAGAGTCATTATATCTGGGTATATGTCATAAGCTTCGTGCGCCCAAAGATGACCAGTTCTTCCTAGGCCACATTGAACCTAATAAAAGAAAATACAAGTAAAAACTTCAGTATAGAATTGTGCATTGACTCATTCCATCCAATTTAATTCCAGAATGATCATTGTCACAGTAGGAAGGAGAGCGTTAACAACCCAAAAGTCAATCATCAAACTAAACTTTAAAATGACGCTTAGAAATTTCTAACTTTTTTTTACAAGTAGATGGTGTTCATATTTCTTCAATCAGCTATTTATCTGCACAATAAATATAAACCAATCTTAAGCAATATATTGCTCTTAGTGAATGAACAACCTTAATCCTATATGCCTGCTTATGGTGAATTGAGTATATATAAAACAACAAGAGCAGTAAATTTTTTCCTCCTGAAGTAAATGGGAACCATTATTCATTATTGAAATAATGTTAACTTGTACAATCCCTGCATAACTTATTTCTCAACAAAATGACCTAAGTGCAAAATGCTGAACTTTTCTATCCGTTTGACCATCAAGCTTACATTTTCATATGTTTCTTTTGATGAATCCAAGGGAAATTACCTTACGAAAATAATATAATATATTACTACTTTACAAAGACATGCGGTATTGGTCAAGGTAACTGCCTGTATGTTTATGTAATTTTCTTCAATAAAAAGGGACATTCATGCTTGTCAGATGAGACATAAGCTTAATGTGCTAAAGTGGTAGCAATGTAATCTGTAAAGTTTCTTACCTCATCAAAGACAAGAAGAGAACCTGCACTATCACAGGCAGTCCTCAGTGCTTGTAAAAATTCTTTTGTTGCACTATATATGCCACCTTCACCTTGGATTGGTTCGACAAATACAGCAGCTATTTTACCACTCCGAATTAGTTCTTCAGCTGCTTGAACATTGCCATACTCCAGGAAAGTAACTCCTGGCATTACAGGTTCAAAAGGTGATCTGTAATGTTTTTTGCTTGTCAAAGCAACAGCACCCATGGTCCTTCCATGGAAGCAATTGGAGAAGGCAATAAACTCCACAGGAGGTTGCTTCTCATCGGGATGAGAGAATCTCTGGAACTTCCTTGCAAATTTAATTGCAGCTTCATTTGCTTCCGTTCCAGAGTTTGACAAGAAAACACGATCTGCAAAAGAACTAGCAACAAGGCGTTTTGCAAGCTCCAGCTGTAGGAAATAATAAAACACTTTATATACAAAGATCCTTATTTAGATGGAGGAGAAAAGATGCTCCTCAAAGCCATAATAATCAATCATATACAAAGTTACAGTTACGAAGGTAATTAAGTTGATATATCAAGTTAGAGACATAGAAGAACAAACATGTTCAGGAACGCTCTGCTGAATAAGACCAGAGGCAGAGCCAAGCTTACACTGGAATTCGGATAAACTAAATTTACATATATAGTGATTTTCATAACACAAATATAAGGTTTTCTCTAGCTCCGTTCATAAATAAGAGCCTTCTTGCCAACATCTCCCAAAAAAATCCAGAAAAGAAGAAACTTACGCACTGCCAGTAAGTTCCAATTAACACTTCATACCATTCAGTTGCACAAAATGAATCCACAACAAGATACCGCTATTTCTTTTTTCAATCCAGAACCATATATACTTTATCTCTATTCAAAGAATGCACATTCTAACAGCAACCAGAAAACTTGAACATAATAGAATCAAGTAATATTCCCTGTCCTCATTCTGAATACTTAAGAAACCTAAACAACAAGCACTCAAGAGAGTGGCTGAGTGGTCAATGAAGTGGATTGAGCGCCATTAGGTCTCAGTTTCAAATTCCACCAGAGACAAGAACACTACGTGATTTCTTCCTATCTGTTCTAGCCTTGGTGGACAGATTATTGTTGGCGGGACTGGGAGGTAACAGTTATTCCGTGGAATTAGTGATAGTATATATGATCATTAATATCCATCCCACTCTATTGTATCCTGATTCCTTCCAAAAATACAACTAAAAATCTACAAAAGACACTTTTTTTAATCCCTATGCACTATAAAATTCACAAAAAAAGGAGAAAAAGAAAACTTGTATCCAACAAGGAAACTTCGAAAGAAATCCCCTTTTAAATTCCTTGTGCACAATAATCCCAAATGCGGGATTTCACTGTTTATTTTATTGTTGTTGTGCACTATAATTCCAAAAAGATACAAAACGAGAGCCCAAGAAAGGTTCACCTGAGGGAGAGTATAGTAAAGATTGCTGACATGGGTTAAGGTATTAGCTTGTTGACTAACAGCCCTAATCCAATCAGGATCACCATGTCCAAGTGCATTCACAGCAATACCAGAGGTCAAATCCAAATACTCTCGCCCTTCAATATCATACAATTTACATCCTTTGCCACTCGTCAAAACCAATGGAGCCCTAGCATATGTACCCACAAAAACCTTGTTAGATTCCTCCATCACCTCTTTGCTCAAATCCGGTGCCTTCACCTCCACGTTAAGACTGGCGGCGATTCTAACACCGCCGCCGTCGACGCCGCCAAATCTCGCATTGGTGAACGGACGGCGGAGACGGGTCAAACCCGAAACCGAAGAAAAGGGGTTGGTGAGCAGAAAGTACGATGAAGAGCTCATATTGCTGATAAAGGAGGAAGCTGCTTACCAAACTCTATAGACCCAAAATCCTTTATTCTAAATTAAATTTACTTATACTTGAAAAACTTTGATGCTAAATTAGAATTACTTAAACTTTGGGGGTGTTAATATGTAAAAGACATAAAATTTAAATCTCAATATTTCCGGTACGCATTTTCCATGCTTTCCCTTTTTTTATTCCTCCGTGTTTAATACCCCTCCCGTTCATCTTTGTTTTGATTTGATATAGAGATTAAGAAATAAAAAAATGATACGTGTCATTTTATTCAATCAATCTTTGAATATAATAAGTACAGTTTCTTGAAAAATATAGTAGAAAAATCATTATAATTAATGATAAAGATAAATTATAAACTAAATGTAAAATTATTGGACATCCCAAATCAGTACAAGGGACAAGTAAAGATAGATGGAGGAAGTATTAGCATTGGAATTCGGTAGAATTCGACTAACTTTGATTCGCACAGATTTATCTGAAGAAAATATTTTCCATCAAAGATTTTTTTTACTCTAAGTTCGAATTCAAAATCTCTAAAAAGATAGTTTTATTTACTATACAACATTGTTTTCTCGATTGTCGTGTGGACATTTTTTTAATTCCATGCAGATTATCTTGATAGATTTTAGTAGTATTAAAATGTCACTCCACACCAAATCATTTAGTGAGCCGATGTCTATCGTCGTGAATGGCATTTCGATGCATTTTATTGCTCCACGCCAAATTAATTTTATTTATAATCTAATTGGTACAGAGTATATGTCAATCGTCACAGATGATTATATATGTTTTACATATAATACATAAATACATTATTTAATTTGATGTCAATTGATATTTATGTCTTTAATTTTTATTATACACAAATATATATTTAAATTTGTATAAAATCGAACAAAATAAACATATTTAGCCTGTGTGACGTCTTGAATGATGCTCTACGTGTATTATGACACATATATCTACTCATTTAATTTCATATATGCACGCTCAAAATTAGATCACGTAAATAATTCTTACCCCATCATAAGATTGTTTGACTATAACGCATGTAATTTTCATACTAGCCATCATTGTTTGACCGTCATTTTTAATTTGTCTTTTTTTTTTTTTTGTAATTCATTTATTAATTTACTATGTATTCAAAAACCTAATGTTATGTATTGAAAATTAGATAGAATAGAAAATTACGTGTATAACTAAATATATATTAATTAATTAACTAACATAGTTATAATTTAAATTAATTATGACTTACGGTAAATATCTAGCTGTAATACAGTTTGAATTTTATATAATTTGCATGATTTATACAAACGTTGTGCGTGATTATACAAAAGTTTTGCGATAATCAAATTGTATGCTGAAATATACAAACATTGCGAATTGTATAGCTAATTATACAACGCTATATAGAAACTGTGAATTGTATAACGAATTACATAAACGTATACAAATGTTGCTCGAATTATATAAATGTTGATAGTTATGAAATGTAATTATCCAAACTATAGCTATAAAACATAATTAAGATAGTTTTGAGTGATTATATGCAAAAATTCATCAATTAGAATTCACTCTTAAATATGTTATTTAAATGTTTTTTTTTCTCTTTTATCATCCTCCTCGTTTAGAGCATCTAGCTAGGCCCATAAATTGGCTAGACAGGGCCCAATATATTATTTAACTGGGCCGACTTCACTAACTATGACTCGGCTCATCTTTTACATATTTTCATTTTTACCAACATGGTCAATGTGGTCTGGCCAAAAAATTAAGTAAAATATCCACCAAATGTAGTGATCTTAATCTTTTTTTTTTCATTTGACGTTGAATCGAACTACACCTCTTATGTGAGACATTGTTATAAGACATTTCTTATGAGGGACAAAATATCAAAAGAACATCTTACAAGGGGCATTTTTTCCCGTGGCTGGTTGGCGCAAAAATTTGCATAAAATATTCTTTCGTGTGGTCATTGTTAAAGGAAAACTTACTATATTATCAAAACATTTACGATATTTATCATATATAGCAATGACAAAAATTTTTTACTGAACACTTACATATATTTATAGTATAATAGAAAACTAATTATAAAATATATAATATAAATTTTATTGATGAATAATATATTTATCACATACTTTAATAAACATTACGTCAATTTCTTACCAGACAAGTATAATATATTTTAAAAGACTTATATGTTGAATGACAAATTAAGTTGGTGTCACAATTTCTTATTTTAGTGGTTTTTCTCCTTTGTCAAACTTTTCAAAATATAAGAAATTAAAGGACGGACTTTAGTGGGGAAAGATTTGAATGAAGATTTGTTTGTCCATCATAAGATATTTATGTAGTTGGTTGGAAAAAATTGAAAATATGGACATGCAATCTCAAATCAATCATAATAATTATGTTACCCCTTTTGGTTATTTCATAAATTATTTACCTTTGTTTTCCACAATAGCTTTCTTTCACCTTCTTGTCACCAACCAATATTACATAACTAGAGCGTTTAATAGGCAAATTAAAATAATGCACTGGGATTTTTTCGAAAGGATAGTCATTTCAGATAAAATACGTTAGATAAAGATGAGATAAATAATCAATCTTGCTACTTGTATATAACATCATCAAGATCATGGCAGAATGATGAGATTCTTCTATCTTTATTTAGATATTCTAATTTTAAGTCTATGTAAACTTTTTTAATAAAAAAAAATTATTTTAATAATTCAAAAAAATATTGTTCGAATATATTAGATAGTTGCATTTTGTGTTTGACAAAAGATGTGCCTCAGTGTGAACGAGAATAATTACTAATTTCTACCTTAAACTATAGGTATATATATATACACGAAGATTCTTTTCAAAGTATAAAGTCATTTAAGATAAAATATGTCAGATAAAAATGAACTAAACAATGAGTCATAACTTGCCACTTATATATAACATCATCAAGATTATGATGAAATGGTGAAATTTCTTAATCTTTATTTAGAAATTTTGAGTTCAAGACTATATAAAAAAAATTAATAGAAAATCTTTTATTTTAATAATTTAATAAAACATCATTCGAATTTATCAGACTATTGTATTCCACATTTACTAAAAGATGCGCCTTAGTGTGAACAAGAACTAATACTAATTTCTACCCTCAAATTGTAAAATATATTATTCCCTATTCTTTAAAAAAAAAATCCCGTGATTAGTAAATTACTACACACACATATCAGAAAATAACTTATAAATTATGGCTGTAAATGGACCACGTTCTCCACATCCTAAATGATTTAATCAGGTGTGTCAACAGCCACAATTTATTTTTGTTTTATCTCTTGGAAAAGAATAAACTAAAGAGCGATAAATTAATATTGTTGTTACTATCATAATAGTAAATTATTTATTGAGATTTTTATTCAATTTCTGTCATAATCGTTGAGCATTGGAATAAAACTTTTTAAAAACATAATTGCGTGGAAAGTATTGGAATCACAAATTAAAAGAATATAGAATATTAGCCACTATATTTAACGTACTATGTTTTCTTATCACACCCTAGTGGTGTATGACAGGGAATTCAATCGAATATAATTCAGTAACATTTTTCACATGCCTCAGTCCACTTCGATATCAACATTAAAATTTAATTAAATTAATTTATATTATCAAGTATTATATTGAGTTAGAACATTTGTTAAATTAAATATTTAATCTAACTTACACTTAAAAATTGGCTAAAAAAAATTGTTCAAGTCTTAAAAGAAATTTAGGATTCCATTCATTTGTCAATATGAGACAATATTTCATTTTCACCCCCTCTCCTCACCCACATTCTTTATTGGAGTTTTACTATCCGATCTAATATGTGTACATTCATGGACCTGAGGTATTTTCATCCCACTGGCCATAATTATTTAATTTTCTAGGGGCTCAGAAATGTTGGATTTATAAGTAGACAAACCTTACATATATTTTATAGTGGTTCATTTTAAAGTTATGCAGATCTAAGTCCAGAGTGAACAATATCATTAACGGGATGGACGGATACACATGATATCAGAGCCAAGTTCACCTTTGTTTGGACTCCTAAACTACACTTCAGTTTGGAGTTAGACGTGAAAGGAGTATTAGAGTGGATCTATACGTGGGATTGTAGAGTCCTATATTAGTTTGAGAATGGACTAGTGATTTGTTTACATAAATTTGAACAATTCTTCCTTTTGAACTAGCTTTTAATGTTAAGTTATTCTTACATGTTATACCTTTTGGACAGATTATGTTAGATCACTAACATAAATAATTCCTTTAAAACTTGCAGTAGCAACAATTTTACCTGCCTACCTAGACATCATAATAATCTATCAAAAGTAAAATATAAATGATATGCAATGATATTTTCCTTCTAAATTGGTTGTATTTTAGTCGTGTCTAAGAATAACAAATTGAATAAAATTTACAATTATCCATTCGAACCAATTCATTTTATTCAATCAAAGTATTATTATTAAATTTGATATATTATTATGCCGCGTAACTTAACGACTTGTACATGATCATAGAATTGTCAACGTACCTAACATAAAATTTGTAGATTTTTTTTCAACAAAATGAATACCTACTTATTGTGTTAGTTCATGTACTTATACATTATCAAAGGATCACAATGATTATAAGGAGTTTAGAACTTTAGAAAATGTATAATTGATGTTCCTTTTCACAAAATTAATTAATTATCATATTACTTAACCTACCTAATTATGATTTTGTGGGTCCTAAATGTTACTTCAATTTGTGGTCTTGCATGTGATTACTTTTGGGCATGATGTTAGTTGAGATTCAAAAGATATTAGTGATGTGACAAATGCAAAGTTTTCCTTTTTTCTCGTATCTTCCGAACTATATTAAGTACTATTATTTATGGTTCTTAAATAAAAATTATGCAACTTGCAAGTTTTGATTTTCATTGAATCATTAATGTTCATATGTATCTTGCCTACTTAATTTCTCTATCAACCTCTTGTAACAATTGATTTGAAATAATATTTGAAGATTGTTTTACATAAATGCTTTTAGAGTGATTACATTGATTAGGGGTATTTAATTTTAAGTTTTCATTTTTTCAAATTGTTACTCGTAAAACTTCAAACTTTAAAACTCTAACGTGTGTTTGGTACATAGATAAATATTTCCTTAGATTTTATTTTGTAAAAAAAATTTGTCCTAAAATGAAAGTAATTTTCTTATTTGACTTTTTTGTGTTTGTTAAGTAAATAAAATATTTATATAGATCATCAAAAGATGTGATATCATAAATAAAATTATTTTTTTATTAATTAAAAATTTTTAATTTAAACTCTACATATAAAAAAATTCTTGATGAGAACTGTTTTCCCCGAATAAATCCTACCCTCCAACAAGGGAAACACAAGAATGGGCAAAAAGAAAAGAAAAAAGGCATACTTGTATAGACTATAGTTATGGCTGACTTTCAAAACCCTAGTGCGTGATTGCCTTAGTTTATGAAACTATTCATATATTCCCATTCTAGACATAGAATTCTTTTTTCATACAATTGATAATTGGTCTAATTTTTTTATTTTTTTTTGGTAATATAAATGAGGTATAATTTTAAAACATTATACAAGTGATCATCTAAGAAGTAGCTAACTAGTTCCAAACATGAGTTGTGATGCATTGACGAGAATATTTCACCCTTAATTAAAAGTTTCGAGTTCGAATTTAAGTTCTGAAAATGAAAAAAATCTAATCACATATTAAGAATTTCGAGTTCGTGCCCTGAAAATTTTTATTTTTAAAATTAAATTATATAAATTTTAACTATTATTTTAAGATATAATTTTTTATTCTATTGATATGAATTTATAATTAATAATATTTTTCTTAATGCTTTTGATTAATTAAATTTTAAAATGTCAAATTAATTTAATTTAACTTTAAAACTTACTTCCTCAATATCATTTTATGTGGGACTCTTTTCTTTTTAGTTCGTCCCAAAAAGAATGTCACCTTACTCTAATCGAAAATTATTTAACTTTAAAATTTTTATTTTACTCTTAATAAAATAATGTTCAATCACATAAATATCTAAAAATAATTTTAAATCATAAAATTTCAAAAGTTGTTCTCTTTTGCTTAATTATTGTGACAAGTTAAAAAATACCACATAAAATTAAATGAAGAAACTAGTCAAATTGATTTCTAAACAATGCAACATAACGAATAAAATAAAATAAAAAAATTAAATTTTTGAGAGACTTTTTTAATTGTTCAAAATATTAATTTACTTTTGTCTAGAATCTAGATGTATTACACTTTTATTATTATCTAATTATTAGTTGAATGTAAATACAGCATAACTAATCCACTCAACTTGCTTAATTAAAATATTAGTGGCAATATACCTGACTATTAATTAATTTATTTAGTACCAGTAAAATAATATTTTTAAATAGTCTTATCAATTTCATAAACACGTGGCACAAGGTACAATGAGCTGTTATCTAGTTTGCTGATTCATACACACGTAGAGGTGGCTAAATACGTCATACATAACCCCCTATTATTAATTTGTCACGTATTAATTCCACTTTTAAAAATATTAAATAAATAAAATAGACCCCCACCTAAATATTTTAATTATTTTCTTGCAACCTAGTATATTATTTTAATTTTGTTGTAAGACTTTTATACGTAAACGGAACATTGATTTGGATTTATATAGTATGTTTTTTTTAGTTTATTATAAATTAAATAAGATAATATACGTAGTAGTTTTCAACAGGACCACGGTTTCATATTTGTTAAGAGTGGAATTTCAGTTCGTTCAAATTTGAATACTATAATTTTTAATAATTTTAATTTCAAATTTTACATCTTAAATTCAATTCTAATTAATTTTCTTTTAATTGATTTTGAATTCTTTGTTTTGAGTTTACATGTCGCAGATTATTTGTTTTTAAGGAACATTGCAAAGTGCACATGTTCAGAAGATACATGTCGCAGAGATGAGAATGTTGAGATGGATGTGTGGTCACACCAGGAGTGCCAAGGTTAGGAATGAAACAATTCGGGAGAAGCTAGGGGTGGCTTCGATGGCTGATAAGATGAGAGAAGCGAAGCTACAATGATTCGGACACGTGCAAAAAAGGAGTACCGATGCTCTTATTAGGAGGTGCGAGAGGTTGGTTTTAGGAGTTACACGAAGGGGTAGAGGTAGACTGAAGAAGTATTGGAGAGAGGTGATCAAACAAGATATGGCGAAACTTGATCTCACCGAGGACATGACCTTAGATAGAAAGAAGTGGAAGTCACTTATTAGAGTAGCAGGCTAATTGGTTGGTAGAGTTAGGTGGATGTATCGCAGCTAATTAGTTGGTAGGTTTAGTGGTTATCTGGGGTATAGCAGGGTAGATGAGTAGTAGCATTTTATAACATGTGTTGTCATTATTTGTTGTTTAGGTGTTAATTGTATCATTTTTTTTGTTTTTTTGTCATGTCTAATTTATTCAGTGGGTTTTTGAGATGAGGGTTTCCCAGGAAACAACCTTTCTACTTCTATTAGGTAGGGGTAAAGTCTGCGTACATTCTACCCTCCTCAGATCCCACTTGTGAGATTCCACTGGATATGTTGTTGTTGTTGTTTTAAGTTTATAAAAAAATTACTTTTTTTTTCCAAGTTAACACCTAGATATATTACTTTCCCCATTTACCTTTATTTATCATTATTTCACTTATCAATATCAAATTATATAAATTTTGATCAATATTTTAAGATGTATTTTTTAAACCATATTAATATGAGAAAGATTGCAACTTATAATATTTTTTATATAGTTTTTAACCATCTAAATTTTAGATATCAAAATTAAATTTAACTACATCAATTTAGTTTTGAAGTTAAGTTAAATTGAACTCAAAAAGCGAAATAGTAACAAAAAAAAATAAACAGAGAGAGTAATTATTTAATAATGCCTTATTTTTTCTACTATCACATAAATAAGATATTTGCAGGTAAGTAATGAAACTATTATCAAAAAAATTTATTGCAATAAAAGTATTAAGACTAGAGATTTAACAAGTGCAAGCATAAGAAAATTATGTTCAAATTAAAATTATTTTAACCTCCAATTGAATATACATTATTTCAAATATACCAGAATCTGAAGTTCAAGACCTTTTCGAAAATTGAATATCAAAATTAAAAAAAACAAAAAGCAAATATTGTGTTGAATATGAAGTTGGTTTAGGGAATTATACCCAAATTATATTTTTTTTAAAAAAAATTCATTCGATATTTGACACACATAAATTTAAATTCACGTTTAGAGAGGTGAATTTTTTTTTTTTTTACCAAAAGCAACTTTGCATATCAAAATTCAGAATCCAAACTTTTTAATAAAAAAATAAGTAAATTCTTTATCACTCATTAACAATTTTTTTTAAATTAATATTGTCCTAAACTATGCCTACCCAGGCCGAAAGTGCAAATAAAAAAAGAGAGCGCAAATACAAATCATATATTATGAATATTTTAAAAAAGCTAGAATATACGAAAAGCGATAATGCAAATTAATGATTGTGTTATGTTTTATTTTGATTAACATTATATTATAGAATTAATACAAATGTTTATCAACTAACATCTTTATGAAAAATTGGCAAATTATTAATGACCGACCATCATAAGCTAATCTTTTTTAAATAAGAAAAACAATGAACTTGATAATGCAATTTATATATTTATATATAGTAGAAAAAATTAGTGGTGAAAGTCCGTGCTAGCACGGATTCAATATAAATTATTTTTTAATTTCAATTTATGATATCGATAGATTTTTTTATATATTTTAAAAGATATTGTAAAATTATAATTGAAGCAAATAAAGAAATATTATGAAGTTGTTGAAGAAGACACGTCAATACGCAGCTAACTTGAAAAGATTAAATTAAAAAACTCACAAATTATTTTTTATTGGCCCACTTGAAGCTGCTCAAGTAAGCAACCAATATAAATTGTTTTAGTCTTAATTTATGTGGCATCGATATATTTTTTAATATATATTTTAAAAATTATTATAAAATTATAATTGAGGTAGCTAAAGAAATATTATGGAGCAGTTAAAGCAAACACGTTAATATGCAACTGCCTTAAAAAAATTAAATTAAAAATTCGTAAAATATTTTTTATTGACCCTACATAATAAAGAAAAAAAAGCAGATAGGACAATCAAAAGCTGCGATCACTACGATTAAAAACAACTATCTTATTGTCATATATATAAATAGTAAAGTAAAATATATATAATAGACAAATATTTGAAATTTTCAATATTAGAGAAAACTAATCTGAGACAAATTTTTGTACTTGAAGATTTTTAAAATTTTAAAACATTAATCCAAATTTTTATGTTTTACAAAAAAACACTTACATATCATTTATAGTTTGGACTAAATTTCCAATATCGTTTAGTTTGTTG
>DF362122.1:24307-38031 GCA_000787875.1 Solanum virginianum
ATCGATATACACCCATATACAACGTATATACCACACAGATATACATGAAGATATGGGTCAAAGCCCACTGGACAGCAGCCCTGACAGATTTTTGATGCCAGGCCCAAAATCTAGAATTAGAATAGGTTGAAGAAGAATTGGGTCTGCCAAAGCCCAATTTATTTTATTATTGTCTATTATTATTTGTTGTGATATTTGATGCTTTGTCTTTACATTAATATTAATTCACTATTTATGTTATTATTTGTTATTAATCTAATTGCTTCCCCAACATTGCCTCCATTTATGTTAATTTTCGTTATCAATGATTTTCTTAAGTGTTGAAATTATTCGTACAATTATTTTTGGTTAGAAGTGATAATTAATTTTTAAACTTAGTCAATCTTGTGCAAAATTGGTCCATTCTTTCAAAATTAAAACATTCTCTCAAATTTAGTCCATTCTCTCAAATTTAGTCAACATTCTTTCAAATTTAGTCAATTTTTTCAAATGTAGTCAACAATTTTTCAGTTTTAGTCAAATTCTTTCAAGTTTAGTCAAGTTCTTTCAAATTTAGTCAAATTCTTTCAAGTTTAGTCAAATTCTTTCGAGTTTAGTCAAGTTCTTTCAAATTTAGCTAATTTTCAGATTTGGTCAAGTTTTTGTCAAATTCTTTCAAATTTAGCCAATTTTTTAAAATTAGTCAACTTTTAAGCTAGTCAACTTTTTCAAAGTCAATCAAATCTTTTAAAAGTTAGTCATTTTCCTAATCGTCGGTCAACCGCACGTTAGTGGCCATCTTGAGTGATTAAGTTCTTCTCAAAGTGGAAATTGAACCCGAACCCGTCCGTTGGTATTTTTAAAAAGATTTTTCTGTTAGGTCTTTTAAAATATTTATTGATTTCCTGATTATACTTAAAATAAGGTGGTGACTCTTTCAAATTTCAAAATTTTAATTTGTATTTTAATTAATTAAATATTAAGTTAGATTTTCGAAAGTAAAGTCATTTTTCTAACTAACATTGAGCCCATTAAATTTAACATCATGAGGGGAAGCCATTATGTAAATGTAGTGGTCCTTTTGGGCTAAGTTGTGGGTATGGAACACTAGCTTATGTTATAATATATGATTACTGAATCCGCCTTGAAACAATTCATTGTTTTTTCTTCTATCTTTGACGTTCTAAATAAATCCATTTTAGTATTTACTAATGAGTTGTTAGACTCTGTATTTACTGCGTGATTTTTGAGGAGATCGATAAACCAAGTGAGTTGCGTGGCTACCTAGGGAACGGAAGGAGTCTAAATCGACCCTCTTCTTTTTTCTTAGAATTAGAATTTGGAATCTAGTGAACTATACCTCTCTGGTTTATTTCACTTGTCATGTTTTTTCTAAAAAATATTATGAATAATTTTATCCTAATTATTTTTTATCTTAATTTAATACTACTTTTTTTATTATATTAATTTCTCTCTTATTGAGTAGGGATAAAATAAGAAAACATTATTGAATTATATTTTGAATTTTTAAATTAATAATTATTTGGATCATATATTTTAATAAGGATGACAAATAAAATGAATGAGAGAGCGCACTAAAGCTTAGCCGCTTAGATTTCATGATTAATTTTACAATAAGTTTACTCATATTTGATTAGAATAAAATTGTGAAGTAATGTATTGTATTTTTATTTTATACTAAGAATAATTAATTTTAAAATAACTTATTTTTTTATTAAATGAGTCCTTACTTATTACTTTCTTCGTTCAAATTTGGTTATTTAATTTGATTTCTATTATTTTTCATTTTTGATAAATTAAGATATTTTTTTCTATTATACTTTCAATTTATTATAATTGTCTTAATATCTTTAAGAATATAATGAATATATATTAGGAGTCTTCTTAATTAATAAAAATAAAATAATAAATTTATTATATGAAATTTATTTTTTTAATAAATATATCAAACTAAAATTTGACCACTGAATTTGTACGGAGGAAGTAGGCAGCAGTTTGATACTTATATGTTTAATTTTATTTGTCAGTATTTCACTTATCTAGATTAAATTATATGAACTTTAATCAATATTTTTTATCTTTTATATTTTAAATATTAAATTTAATTTTAACTTTAATCAAATTGACTACAGAAAATGAAACAATCATAAATAAAAATAAGTTGAGGGATATTAATATCAAGGAGAGCGCAGAGGATAGGAAAGACACTTAAATGCACTACTAATTCCAAGTCGATGATTTCTAGGTATCTACCTTGGGATCACAACATAAATAGCAAATTAATAGTCATAGTTTTATTTTCAAAAAAAAGCCAGTGAGGTAGAGTTTGTTGCAATAAAATGATGAAAAAGCAGTTCAACAACTTGTAGCAAACTACCAATCAAACCTACATGACTTTTTTAAACTATATGAAATATATTCATCTTGGTATAAGATAACGCGAAACTTTATCTCAATGAGGATATCTTCTTAGATAGAAATGAGTGATGATCGCATATTAGAAGAGAAGACTAATAGGCCAGTAGAGGTAGGTTGACGTCTGACTTTGTGATATGGTATGCTAGTAGGATTAGGTTGATGTCTGACCTTGTGATATAGTATGCTAGTAGGATTAGCCGTATCTTTATATCTTATGTTTCTCTATTTGTCTTATATGTGTTACTTGTACCGTATTTTACATACTATAATTTACTTTTCATTATTGGTCATTTTTATTTTTTTCATAATCTTATGCTTACGGGGCTTTATTGTTGAGATGAAGGTTTTTAACAAACAACCTTTTTATCTCTATGAGGTAGTGATAAGATTTGCGTACATTTTATCCTCCCATACCCTACTTTGTGGACTCCATCGAGTATGTTGTTGTTATTGTAAAGTCATCTGAATCCCCTTCGTCGAAAAATTATACAAGTTATACACAATTAAAATTATTTTTTATCTATATATAATAAATATCAAACCCCTTCGACTAGTTCATATACTTATTTTTTTTAGATTTTGATCCCCTTTAATTGAAAAGGAAGGAAAGGAGTAAAATAAAACTCTCTTGATTTGATGAATGGACAAATAAAATGAAGCATTTTTCTTAAATACGAGCCCAAGTAAAATAAAGCAAAAAAATTCACTTTTACTTGTTATAAGAAGTCAAATCGCATGAAATTTGATAATATCAATATAAGAAGAATTACAATTCATTATTTTTTTTCAATGTTTTAACTTTAATTTTGGAATTTAATATAATTTAATTTTTAAAAATAATTAGTTTTATTTTTAATAAAATTAGTCAAATTGATGACAAAGCAAAGGGAGGGAATATTCATTTGTATTTTGTTTCTTTGTTGCCTGTCTCTATTTGGTTTGTTGAGTTTCTTCTTCAATATCACTTTCCCAGGTCTCTGGCCCTATTCAGAATAACTTGTACAAAGTCTACTCTCTTCAATCAATCGGGTTCGAGTTAACCCGATCCGAATTTCTGATCCAATATGGGCTTGCCGGAGTTAGAATCAATGGCGCCGGCGATCGGAGTATCGGTACCGGTACTCCTCTGATCCAATATGGGCTTTCCGGAGTTAGAATCAATGGCGCTTTCGATCGGAGTATCGGTACCGGTACTCCGATTTTTGCTCTGTTTCGTCGCTACTATCCCGGTGAGCTTCCTACACCGTTTTGTACCTACCGCCGTCGGTAGACACCTCTACGCTGCCGTCACCGGCGCTGTTCTGTCCTACTTGTCGTTTGGGTTCTCGTCAAATCTTCATTTCTTTGGACCTATGCTTCTGGGTTATGCTTCTATGGTTCTCTGTCGCCGTTACTGTGGGATCATCACTTACATCGCTGCTTTTGGTTATCTTATTGGATGGTACATTATGTTCTCTTTTCGAATTTCTTTGATTTGGAGATTCACAGTGGAAGAAAATCAGTAGATCTCTTGTTTGGTTCACATATTAGTTATGCAAGAGTCTGTTTTTTCTCTATAAGTTACTACTTATTGTTGCATTTAGTGGCCAATGAAGTGATTTAAATACTGTGAGGTCAAGCTTTCTGGATAGAGTTATCTGGTTCATGTGTTGGTGGGAGGTAGCATGTACCTATGAGATTAGTCGAGCTGCATGCAAGCTGGCAGGCACCATGGTTATTTACGAAAAAGGAGAAGTTTGGACTTACTAGTTGTGCTGATGCATGGATTGTTAATAGAAAAGATTAAGTTTACTAGTATCCCATGTTGTGTTGAGTATAACTTAGATTTAGGTATAAGTCCTACTAGTTTATGCCAACGAACTGTGTTGGATTTGCTGCACTTGAATCGAGGGTTTTGGAAATAGTCACTCTACCTTCACAAGGTAGCGATAAGATTCAAATCCCACTTGTGGAATTTCAGTGGGTTTGCTGTTGTTGTGAACTGAGATAGTTTCTTTTAATCCCTCTAACTGTACGACCCTGTAGTGTGAGTCCATCTTTTCTAATCTAGGTGGAGATGTGGAGACATTCAAAAGGCTTACCCAACAATTCTGTTTCGGGTCTAGTCCTTTTGGTGTGGGTTTATTTGAACCCATAACTTTTAGTCCAGACTTGGATTTATTTGTATAATACCCATTGAAATTGTTAGAAATATTGAATTATAAATCCATACTTCAAATAAGGTGAATGGTTTAGTTGTTGAATGCGAGTCATGAGATCCGCATATGGTGATAGGATGATCAACGAATTAGTCTAGGTGCTAATTCCTTTTACATCTCTTCTTTGTTGGGGTTGGTTTCATTGGTTAGTAACTTGAAACAATAAGATTTAAAATCTGGAAAATGTGAAACTTTTGGATTCGTGTGTCAAAAGGTCAACATTTAATCTGAGTTAAGGTTTCAGGTTTTGTATCCTGGTTATATTTTACCTAGTTGTTTTTAGTACTCATCTAGGATTTTGTATATTCTTGACTTTGGGATTTTTGCAAGTTCACGTAAATGTGAGGGATGGCACTGTGTAAATTGATTCAAATCATACAATTCTCAAAGAAGCTTTCTCGTATAAAATGCAGGTATGCTATATGCAAAGATACTGATAAAAAGTACACTTTGCGATAGGTGGCTTCATTGGCTTATTTGCTTTTTATGGTTGCTTTATTGTTTTGTGGTTCCAGTATGCGATGACTCTTAAAATCTGACCACTCGATTCCCTCTTCTCCCAAATAACTCTGTGATAGAAATCTCTCAATTTCCGTAAGATATTTGAAAGTTTTTTGGTAAACTTGCAGCCATGTATACTACATGAGTGGGGATGCATGGAAAGAGGGAGGAATCGATGCTACAGGTAAGCATGGCTCGATATTTGGCCTTGCCTCTTTTTCTATTGGATGTAGTAATGTATAAGAATCATGCCCCTATTTCATTGATGTGTTCAATCCCTATATTCTGATACAAACCAACAAATGCATTCTGAATCAACTTGAAATTTACTTATTACGAGAACCAACACAGATTTATGGGTGAATCACTGCACCTGCTGTCCAGTTTTTAGAAATAAGGTCAACCTTTTCTGAAACATGCGAATACCTCTCATATCAAATGTTTGATTTGGGCGATATCAAAATTTACAATGTTGATGAAAAGGCTCTTGATTCAATGAGAGGGAAACTAATTGGAAATAGAATTATGTGTCCTTATAAACTAAACATTTCACAGTGAAGAAAGTAGGTTCAACCATACATTGATTGCGTTGGACTGCTGTAGCCATAACTGGAGAAAAATAGAGGTATTTATCATTAATTAACCATGTCAGGCTTATCCAGACCTTCTCATGGGTTAGACTTATCCGTTTGTAGGTTGGAGATAACTTCAGTTTAGGTCTCTTATGTGGGAAGTGGGAACTAACTTTTCTATCCCTATTTTCTTTTTGTGTTCATTTTCATGCGATTGTGTTTAGGAAATAGATAACTTAGCAGGTAAATGTGGAAATAAATCTACAGTAGTTTTCCCTCAAAAGTTTTTGGAAGATGATGGTGTAGGAGGTTTGGTAATGATATGGTTAAGCTAGAGGGTAGGTCAAACATGATTTTTATTTTCAAATGGAGGAGGTCCACTTAGCTAGAGGGGAGGTTTAAGTATTTTACCTTGAATCTGCTTCTGTGTTGAGTTTAGGACTTTTGTTGGTTTCCATCACTAAGATCTACTGATTATGGTTCAATTCAATCAATTACCATCATTTAATGGCAAGAGGATAAACAAGAAAGGAACTCGCCCTTTGACACCAAGGGATAAGAGCTGATTGCTGGCTATCAACCTCGTTTTCCTCATTCTTGATATCCTCATGTGGCACTAAGGCCTTCTCAGAAGATGAGGCTGCTTCGGTATTCGACACCTTCTTTGCCTGCATGGATTCCTTCAAATTATCTATGAGTTGCTGAAATCTCTACGTCTTGACAGAGCCCCAGCATTGGCATCAACTCTGGACCCATGTGTATTGCTCCTCCTATTCTCTGGTTTCCTATTCGGTGTACAAATTCAGAGTGAAGTAAGCTGATTATTTGCAGATGGATGTAAAAATTAGATCATCCTAGGAGCGTTGGCCATTTTGTTATTTGATTTTATTTCAGAATGGTGTATTGTCATATTGTTCACATTCTATTGTTATTGTTAGACTACTGACAGTTATTAAGTTCACTTAATGTTTTCTAGATTTCTAGCTAATCTAAAAATTAATGTTATTTTTTTCCTCCAAATTTGCAGGAGCTTTAATGGTGATAACACTGAAAATAATTTCATCTGTGATCAATTACCAAGACGGATTGTTGAAGGAGGAGGATTTGCGTGAGGCTCAGAAGAAGAATCGTTTGCTTGAGTTGCCATCATTACTCGAGTACGTTGGTTTCTGTCTCTGTTGTGGAAGTCATTTTGCAGGTCCAGTGTATGAAATTAAGGATTACCTTGAATGGACAGAAAGAAAAGGAGTAAGCTTATATCATCATTGTATTATTTTGTTCGCTTTGAATTCCGTGGCAACTACTTCATCAAAAATAGTTTCCTACAACTAATAAATTCAATTTCTTCCTCCTTTCAGATATGGAAACCTTCAGAGCAAGGAAACCCCTCACCCTTTGGATCAACTTTAAGGGCTCTTCTTCAAGCTGCTATATGTATGGGGTTGTATCTCTATCTGGTGCCTCAATTCCCACTTTCCAGGTTCACTGATCCAGTATACCACGAATGGGGTTTCTTCAAACGGTTGGGTTACCAATATATGGCTGGCTTTACTGCCCGGTGGAAATATTATTTTATCTGGTCAATCTCTGAAGCTGCTATAATTGTATCTGGACTGGGTTTCAGTGGTTGGACAAACTCTTCTCCACCAAAAGCATGTTGGGACCGCGCAAAAAATGTTGATGTATTGGGTGTTGAATTAGCAAAGAGCTCGGTTCAGTTACCACTTGTATGGAACATTCAAGTCAGCACATGGTTGCGGCATTGTAAGTGAATCTCTCTTCTATTCATTTCATGTTGATCTCAAGCTTCAATTTTCTAAAGCTATTAGACTACTAGAACCATTTTGGCTAATGGTAAGGATGTAAATACTTGTATTCGATTCACTTTTGTTGTAGACATTGTTATAGGCAAGCTGAAGCTATTTGTTTCTAATATGAGCAAATTTTACATTACCTAGAAGGAAGATTTTTGTTTTTTTGTGTGTATTTCATTTCGATGATGAAGCATTATCTTGAGGACAAATTATTCGCTCTACAAGGAAAACATGGGATTTTAGTGCTTTCTCTCGAGATATTAGTTCTGAGTTGCTGGCTACCCAAACTGTCAGTGCTGTTTGGCATGTAAGTGGATACTCTAGCACCGTAGAGCATGCTAATTGAAAATGTTGATTCTTTTATTTATTAAGAGCAATCTCAATTTTTTTCATTATATTCTTTCTATTCTCTGGCCTTGATATTTTAGATGTTAAATACTGTCCTTGTACACTGTAAGAATAAGAGGATCTCCTTCTTCGACATCTCCCTGCAATTATGATGCTTCTGAACTCTATCAGAATCCACCATGATCTTATTTAACCAGATTGATTACCTCATGACCGGTGGAACCTCCTTTTTCCTCTTTATTTCCAGTGTTCTGATCTATCCTGTTGTTTCTTGGCAAAGTGTTGTTACTCCAGCAGGAATTTAATGTGAGAAAATTGGTTGGTCTAATCTAACCCCTTAGAAACTAGGATCTTCCCACTTTTTTCAGTGGCCTACCTTTGAGAAACGAGGAAAATCCAATGCCTTTAGTTAAGTTGCATCAGCTACAGCTAAACCCACTGGATTGTTAGCAAGTGTGTTCGCGTCAAAGCAATACCATGAATGACTTAGATCCTGTGGACATAGCAGTTCCTCATATGAATCAATACATATCTATATTTTATCTCAAATTGGTCAAGGGATGAGTTGTTTCTCTTTTTATGATCTTGGACTATCCTTGAAGTCGGAAAATCGCTAGTAACTGCCGGTCAGCATATGGTGATGAATTCGTTCCCGGGCCTTATACATACTGCTTGTACCTCATGAACTGGTTTTTTTGGGTTGGAGCAGATAGAGGCCCTGAGTTTTGAGTCTCACCACCACCCATTATAAGATCTTTGACAGTGGTGGTGTCTTGGCCAAACCATGCACCTCTGTTAATCCATCAGTACCTGACCTCTGAACACTTTTTCTTATACACCATGCTAATTGATGGACATTTTGAATTTTCATCTTTATCTACAAGTTTAATTATGGTCTGGCTTGAATTTGGGTAAAATAACTTATGCTCATCTGATGTGTTTTTTTTCGTCATGCACCCTCTGCTTATCGTCCACTAGTTTGTCTCGCTGTCTAACTAATGGTGTTATTTTGCTCTGTTACATTATAGGGATTATATCCTGGGTACCTCATATTCTTTGTACAGTCCGCTTTGATGATTGCTGGATCAAGAGGTATTTAACTGGCATACCTACTCGATCAGACACATTTAACTTTGATTTTCTTTACCTAATCTTGTTTTTGTATATGAGCAGTCATTTACAGATGGCAACAAGCTGCAAAAGGTAGTATTTTCGAGAAGATACTGGTAGCAATGAATTTTGCATACACGCTACTGGTTCTAAACTACTCCGCTGTTGGGTTCATGGTTAGTACATATTTATTGGAAGATGTTTACTCTATAGTCAATTGTCTTCGACAGACGCTGATCATAGTTTTCCTTCATGTGTTACAGGTATTAAGTCTGCATGAAACTCTTACTGCTTACGGAAGTGTATACTATGTTGGAACTATTATACCAATTGTACTCATCCTGCTTGGTAAAGTGATTCAGCCTCCAAGACCTGCAACGTCTAAAGCTAGGAAAGCCGAGTGAATCCAAGTCAGTTTCTTGAGGTTGTTGCTTAGATTCGATGTATTCTGTTTCGATGGCTGGATAGCACTTAGTTTGAGCAGAATAGGAAAAGTAGCATTTTCCCTCATTAATTGGCCATTGAAAGTCATGTAGCCAACTGTATAATTATTGGGAAAAATCTTGGCCACAAGAATCGATAAATGATTGTTTTTGCTACTATCTAATCAAAGTTCTGTTCTTGCATTCAATGTTTATAGCCAATTTTTGTGGGTTGTTTGTTTACTTTTTCTGGAAAGGCTTTACAAGAAACAAGAATGCTACTATTTAGCCCAAAAGGAAACAGGGGCAACCAACATACTCTTTGCCCCTGTTTCCTTTTCTTTCAGCATGAGGGTGTGGGGTTGAAGCAGTAGGGAATAGACAGAAAAGGATGCTATGGTACCTCTTTTTTCTGTGATATTCCCTACAAAATGTGACATCTCTTAGCTAGCTGACTGGATATCATGAACTGATTTACTGTAACCTATGACAAATGTTCACTGGTAAAAACAAGCTATACAGGACATGTTGGACAGTGATCTGCAGTTTGGCTATAGCAGGCTTTAGGTGAGGTAGAGCCAGACCAAAGTGATTAGATAGCACATGAAACATCTTTAGTTTTACTAAGGGCATGACTCGAGAGAGGAAGGTTTGTAGATCGAGGATTAGGGTAGAAGGGTGATAGGGATGTTGTAGTACTTCTCCGAGGGAGTATCGTGGAGCTAGTCTTCTTCTCTCGTCTTCTTCTTTATTAGTAGTGTTATGTTATCTGGTATTCACATAATATCTTATTCTTCAATTGTTACTACTGCATGTTTTTTCAATTGCTTTGTTTATCTTACTCTTTGCTGTCGTTATTTACCTTTGATTACACTTCTTTTGAGCTGAGGTTCTATAGGAATATGTGTGCATACATCCTACCCTCCCGAGACTCCACTAGTGGTATTACATTGGGTATGTTATAAACAATATTCTGCAGTTTTCAATTTGAAATTTCATGCTGAAATATGTTGACGTTATTCACATTTTTTCTATGGTAATTGCCTGTTCTGTTCTTTTCGGAATTCAGATTCAAGCCCTGGTTGCAGCCTGCAGTGGTTGTAGTACTGAATCTTTAACTATTGTCTGATAGACTCTGGATAGGAACAAGATCTTCAGGCAAGATCAGGTGCTTAGATAGGATCTGTGGAAAGTAAAACTATGCCCCTTTGGATTTGCGCTACTTTAGGTCTACTTAAGGGGGAAGTGCTCGCTAACATGATTTTTTCCATACCAGAGCTCGAACCTGAGGCCCTCTAGTTAAAGATGAAAGGGTCCAATTCATCCGACCACAACCCTTGGTACTGTTCAAAACTCCTCTAGTGATTTCATCAACTTTGACATATTTCATGTACTACATAATCTCTTTCAATACCATTGATGAGTGGAGCATTGTAGGACCTAAAGCTCCAGTAAGTTGCTTGAGTTGTGTTATTTGAATAATGTATTAATGCAGCTGGATTCTTGACTTTGTGGCCATTTCTTTGATGAAAGTGCCAATAAGGCATGTTATCCTGGACCACCCTTATAACAGCTTTTTGTGTGAGTGAAACTATATAAAGATTCAAACTAGAAGTTGTGAAATATCATGCATTATTTCTTCCTCTATTTGTTATCTTCAAACTGTAGAGAAAATGAACTGGCTTTAGCCCCACTTCTCTTTGATAATCCTTATTGGAAACATGGACTGCTTCTTCAAAGATAAGGCTTGAAAAGGCCTAAACAGTAGTTTTCCTTTTTTTAAAATGTATTATTCTCTTGGAATTATTTTTCCCTTTGGATTTGGGCATGTCATTCTTATGCCACCACTTTGTAGTCCCCACTTCATTATGTCTATGCCATACTGTAGATTTTGATCACAGCCTCAAAGATAGCATAGTTTAAGATTTGTTTCTCACCAATTAGGGTGTGGTGAGATAGTCAGAATCTCTTTACCTTCAATATCCAATGGAATTCCACAAGTAGAAAATGTATGCAAACCTTACCACTACCTCATAGAGATAGAGCGGTGGTTTTCGGAAAACCCTTGTTTAAAAGATCAAGTCCCATAAGCAGAAGATACTAGATATGAAAAAAAAGAGGAAAAGAAAGGAGAAAAGGAAAACGACTGATAATGAAAAACAAATGATAGTATGTAAAATACAATAAAAGTAACAAATATAAGATGAAGTTTCAAATTCGAGTCTTGAAAATTCATAATTTTTCATTGAGTAGCATTTAGCTCTACTTAATAGTGATCTACTCCGTGCAAGATCCGAATTAATCGCTACTGGATTTTGTTTAGGTCTCGTGGAGGAAGCGTGCGGTAGGCTGACAACCAGCATAAAACATGTCATTTATATTTGTGATGAATACTATGAAATGAGCTAAACGAATCCGTCCCGTTCCTAAATTCGCCCAATTCCCCCCTTCATATATGGTTACCTGATATCATGGAGGGGCCTACTCCTATTTCGCTCTACAACTCATATCAATTTGTTTTGGATGGAGAATTCAAGTGACGTAACTTGATGGTAAGATTGATCATTTAGACGGAAGCATGTAGATTACGACAAAAAGGCAATCAAACGCTTATTAATAAGTACTATATCTTTTCACTCATCTTTGTGAGGCCTTGAATAATGGATAGTTAAAAACACAAAGTAGAACCATCTTCAAGAATAAATTTGGTCTCATATATGTCTTGTTGTGATGTTTGAGCAAACATTTATCGTACAAAACTACAAACTTGTGGCATGTTGGTAATAACATGCACACATATACATTTCTTGTGTTTGGGAATTTGTCCAATCACTTGTTACCAAGAATGACATCAAATGTCACACATATTAACATGCTTTATTCTAATTTATTTTTCTCACCACGAATATCGTGTCGGATTCTGAATTAGAATCGCCATAATCTATACATATACGTTATGTATATTTCATATTTAATAAGCAATGAGTTGTGCATCAAGGTTAGATTCGATACTAATAACACGATTAACGTATACGTAGATTATTACACAATAATTCAAGCTTCCACAAAAATACATTTATTATTAACCAAAAATATGTCATATTATATACTATAGTTTATTTCCACTTACATAAATGTCACATAATATGACAAACTACAAGTAGATAATTATCACACACTAATTCATCAGGCTCTTACAAAAAATACAGTTATGATTGACAAAAGACATGTCATAATTTGGTTGTTATTTTTAAAAAAAAAACTTATTATTATTTCGACCAATGGCTGCATGACACCTGGAAAAAGAAACAAGACATTTATGTAGGCACTATGAAGATGGGTACTTGACTAAGTAGTTCACTTGCTATGTTTTTTGCTCAAACAAAGTGATGTGTACCCCTTCTGAATTGACTACTAACAAACTCACTAGATAGGCAAACAAAGCCAACACGGATTCAGAATTTAAATTTAATCAAGTGATATTTTAAGATTAAATTTATTGCGCAATGTTAAAATAATAGATTCATGTTTAATATTGGTTGAGGTTATAGTTAACTTTTATGTATACATTTATATTCTAAGTTGAAAATTATGAATTCAGATGAATCGTAACTTCTGATTGGATGAAGAATTTTCACATATAACCACTCAAAAATATCTTAATTATTCTCCATAGTTATAATTGGGGTATTTACATTTCGTAACCATGTTATAACAACATTTGTATAATTCGCGCAATATTTGTATATGTTTGAATAATTCACTATACAATTCGCAATTTTTGTATATCATTTGTATATTTCACTGTAGAATTCATACACATTAATTGTATAATTCGCTATATAATTTGCAGTGTTTTAATAACTTTTGATTGGATGAAGATTTTTCAAAGGACTAAATGGCCCAAGAGAGCTGGCCATTTTTGTTTCCTTTTTTCATTTGGATTTTTGTGAATAGAAGGGGACATTGACCCCTATTAGTTAATTTTTTCTTGTGCTCAAATTTTGGGTCCTCAATTATTATTTTGCTTCAACATTTCTTGGTTCATATGAATCTTTCCCAGTTTAGACAAATGTCTACAATTTTTTTTCAAAAAAAAATAAATAAAATTATGAACAAAGAAACGTGTTTGGATAAATGTTATTTTCAAGAAATACTCCATATTTTATTGCGAGAAAGGATTTCAAGACTCTATTTTATCATAATAGTAGCGTTGGGGTCAAATTGTACTAATTTTGACTGTTCTATCAAGTACCTACCATTTTTTATCGACATATTACTGAATAATGCTCTTACCAATGTTTAAATAAATAAAAAGACATCGTCTGGCTTCTTCTTTTT
>DF362121.1:24674-69503 GCA_000787875.1 Solanum virginianum
GGCAGCCTTATCGGCCTGTATATGTCTATGTGATATTCTGTTGGCTCTATCTGGATTCTATTGGTATATTCTGATATGCAGGTCATTTTGGGATAGTCAGTAAAACAGAGGAAACTCTGCCAAAATTTTTGTAAATATGAGACACCTGTTTGTAATCTGGCTTGCGTTTGCATTTGGGTGCCCCATTCGGGCCCTAGTCACTGCCCACGGGGTTGGGTCATGATAGAGAGTTTCTTGGACCCCACTCCAATCTATGTTAGAGGTTTTTTGGATATTAAGATGTAATTATGCTATGATTTTGACTCTTGAAATGTTTTATGATTACCAAAGACTTCTCTTAGTCCCGTTTCCCTTATTTATAGCTCTTGTTATTGTTATTTTGCTTCCACAACCAAGGATGTGTGATTGACATGCTAAGAGGCTTATTTAGGGTTCCTTCGGGCTCCCCATTCACCGTGTCATGTCTAGGCCCTAGGCTTGGGTCGTGACATGCTTCCATTTGTTTAATAAGTGCAAAACACAAATACATTTCTCTTCTTGCTGCTCTTATCGTTAGCATAACAAAAGTAACTATGGGAATAACCAAAGCAATAATTATTAATATAATTAACATAAATCTAAATTTAATGTTTTGGTGATAATCTCTTTGTAGAATATGTTGTACATTATAAACCTAAAAATCAAACCATACAAAAAGATCAACCTAAATAGTCATTCACTCGACTGATTAAACTAAATGTAGTCAATAGATGTAGACAGTACCTGAATCTTGAGTTTAATTATTTTGAGCTTATTTACCCAAAAAGGTATCAATATAGCAGGCACCAATAGCATTATGAGTGACTACATGTAACAAAATATTCAAAAAAATAATTAAAAAAAATTAGCTACATTATTTTTTTTGTTAAATATTAAATTGACTTATAAATATTTTAACATGATAAAACTTACCAGAATCAAGCAAAAACAAATCGGTATTGGCACTTTAAATAAGTTTAGATTCATGGCTGGAAAAAAGAAAATAATAACACTAGTGATAATGCAAAAAGTTCGATAAAGAAACAATTTGTGTTCATACAGGATCCAGAGTATGGTCAAATCTAACCCAATAAGAAAAGTTTACGGCTCGAACTTATGACCTGAAAGAACTTCAAAAGAAGGATGATGATGAGATGATAAAATAAAGGTTTTTTTCCTCAACTAAATAGGAAAAAATTTAACTCTTATTAATACAAGAGATATATATAAGGATGTTAGTAGTTTTAAAAAAAGAAAAAAAATATGATACTACTAATACAAAAAGGATAGTAAATAGACATATGCATATATTTTCTTTTCATCCGTTTTAAAATTTAATATTTTTTTCTTTTATACAATTAAAAGTAGGGAAAATTTTGATTTTTATAAACAATTTTATTTCTTTAAATTTGTTAAATTTTTTTAACACTTTTTGTCACTAATTTGATTTGACAAGAATTTTGCATGGTTAATTTGATTTGACACAAATTTTGCACGGACTTTATTATACCATGAATGAAATAATTTTTAATGAATGAGTTTCTCAAATAATGTTTAAGGATTATTAATTTACTAGTGGTATATTTCTGAACATTTGGATATTGTTCTAAAAGTTGGATTTTACAAGTGAAACTAATCTCGAATTTGATCGAAAACATCGTGTCTATCTTGTCCAACGTAGGGACATAATCTGCACACACACTAAACTCCCAACAGTCCACTTGTAAAAAAGAATTTTTCTTTTAATATTGTCGCAATAGAAATAACATTATGCTAATCAAGAAATTTGATATAGTAACATACAAACCCAATGCCTAAAATACATTTTCTATTTGTTTAACTATCCAGTCTCAGTTCTTAAGCATTTTGGTCTCGAGTTCTTAATCATTCCTGTCTCGTGTTTGACTAGTTGGACTAATCCAGCTCCATCATTTGCAAGGCTCCACCACCAAATGGACCAAAGAAAAGCTTTGACTTTTCACAGTGTATCAAGCTTCCAGCTCCCAAGAAGAGACCAAAAATGACAACACTTCCTAGAGTAGTTTATCCAATTTACCTAATTTTCATTAGGCCAAGAACCTGCAAATAAATCAAAAATCTTGTTGGCATGGGCTAGTAATATAGTAAAAAAACTTGAATAAGAATATGAAAAGTTGGACAAACTTGAGCAAATTGAAGAAGAGACTAATAAGGAACTGCAACATGAAACTTAATAGAATCCATAGATTCCGCTTGCATCTCAATTGGCAAAAAAAGGAGGAAAGAAATATAGACATCTCGACACAAAGGTAAAGAAATGAAAAGATCAAAAGCAGAATCCTTATTGTATACCTACTTAATCAAAAAATTGATAGCAGTTAAGCACAAACCACAAAAAGGATTACGATGAAAAAGAAAAAGAAAAAAAAGAGTTGTTGCTCTAATTAGTAAGATCCTGAACCATAAACTGTATTATTGCTCCACATGTATATAGCTATGAAGGCACTCTAATGAAATTAATAATTAAAGACCAATACCAAACCTACTTTACTTGCACTACTTCTTTTGATAAGGATATTTACTTGTGCTACTAAAACCAAGAGGCGGAGAATTGCCAATGTATCTAGCTAGCAGATTTTAAATAATACTAATAAAGAAAGTAAAAGAGTTGAAGCTAGATTACATTCACAGATTATTGACTAAAAGGTATGTATGATGAACTTACCTTATATATAACAACCTCATATGTCCCATAAATAGCACCTAAAATGAACATTATGAATCAAATACAATTCAAATTATTTGAATCAATTATAAAGAATAATGGGTGAAAGTATGAATCAGTGATAAAGAACCTCTTTTAAAAATGCATCACAAAGCCAAATAAGAAAAAAAAAATCCACATGATCATTGCAACCCCCCTCCCCTTGGGGAAGTAAGTTGGTTAACCACTAGAATTGCGATTATTGAATTCTCTTCAGTCTACGTATTCCCTGTGGGTTCGACCCTAACCTTGGTTAGGTTCTATTTCTTGATAGTGGCCGCTTTATCCTCTAAAAAGATGTGTAACTTGGGGGATATCAAGATTTTGGTGCTATTGCTGGGGAATTAGCTAGACTTAGTTAATTCATAGTAATTTGGATGTTAATCCTTATTTTCCATATTTTACTTTTGTTTGTTATTTTTGTTCTTTTTCATGGTGTAAGTATAGTGTATGCCCAATACCTGGAGTCAAGGCAATTCCTTAACTCTGTTTGACCCAGAGATCTAGAAAATGTTGAGGAGAATGATCCAAGATAACGCCAACAATACGACCAATGCGGCTTTGAATAAGAACAACAATGAGAATGCTAATAAGGAGAACCCACTTCCTCTTGAGGATATTGCTCCATAGCCTCAGGACTTTAATGCTAATGCATATTAGTAGAATTAATATAGGCTAAATTTTATGGCTATGGAGGTGACTGGAGCTATTGTGTTGCCATCATTACCAGAAGACACGAAGTTCACAGTCTCGAGTGAGCTGCTTCAGATGCTGTAGAATGATATGCTGTCAAAATACAACATATTTTATGCTTAAAACGTAGGAAGTTTTGTGTCCTCAATGCGATATTTATGGTTTTTATGTATTTTTGTTCTTAGTTTTGCAGGAAAGCGGGCTAGCATGATTTTGGGGAAAATTACAGACTTTTCTAATTTTTGGTGGTTTACGAGAACCTCTACGAGTCATAGAGGATTCTACAAGTCGTAGAGTGGGTTTTGCAAAGATTTCTAGTGAAGTTTGATTTTTGAAGTTCATCCATATGAAACTTCTATATAAGTCATAGATCACTTTACGAGTCGTATAAAGTGGGTTCATGAAGATCTCCAGTGAGTTCCAGTGAAAGACTAGTTGATGAAAATGAAGTCAACGAGAGTACAATACGAGTTGTGAATCAGTCTACAACTTGCAAAGTGGATCTATAGCAGTGAAGTCCAAGATCTCAAGAGCTAAACATGAGACTCTGATTATGACTCATAAGTCAATTTACGAGTCGTAATGCCTGTCATAGAAAGTCGTCAACCAATTTTTCTATTTTTGAGGATTTATTTGTAAATACTATAAATAGTAATATTTAGGTTAGTTTTGAGGAGAGAACAGTAGGGAGCGTTATTAGAAAGTACTTTTAGGGTTTTATACTTGGAGACTTCAATCTTGGAGGAGAATACACTTATGCATTCATTGTATCTTCAAACCTTGTGATTCTCAATATATTTTTTTGGATTTTCTTGTTCTTCAACTCAATTGGGCAAGTGATTAATTATGTTTTCTCAATACATGATTTCTTCATTTAGCCATAACATGAGTAGCTAAATCCACAACTTGGGGTTGTGGGAACCATAAAGATCTAACCAAATAAACTTGGATAATTTACAATTCGTAGAATGGGTATTTACATATATTAATCAATTCTCTTTATTTTGCATGTTGTGTTATAGTGGCCAACATTAGAACTCACTTTGTGTTACCTTCCTGATCCAGGTGGTATTAAATAGGAAAAGAGATTGATTAATAGGATTCGATGATGTGTTCTCATCTAATCAACCGAACTAGACCAAGGAGAGGTTGACTGGGACTATGGGTAATGGTTAGTATTGCACACTATTGTGATGGAGCAAGTCACATAGTGAAATTCGCCTCTCACCTTTGACCAAAGGGCTTGGTGAAGTTAAATTGCCATCCTACATGCTATACTCTAGTCGAGAATTGAGTTATCGGGGGATATTGAGTTGGTGATTCATGGGGAACACAATTTCCAAATTGCTCTCGATTATTGATTATCTCTTTCTTTAGTTAGTTTATTTTAGTTTAATTTCTTGTTGAATATTGCAAAGCCCCCCTTTGGGGAATTAAGTTGTTAATTTCTTGAATTGCATATTGCTGAATTTGTTGTGAATCTCTATATTCTCTGTAGGATTCGATCCTAACCTTAGTTAGGTTTTATATTTGACAACAACCACTTTATTCTCTAAAAGAGAGGTGTAACTTGGGCGTGATCAAATATTATAGTGCCGATGCCAGGGAATACTGCTAGACTTGATTGAATTCACTAGTAATTGTAATTCAAGTGTTAATCCTTAGTTCCCTTGTATTTTACTTTTGTTTTTGTTTTTGTTTCTTTGCAGGGTATACTACTAATGTATGCCCAACACTAGGATTCAAGGCAATCCCTTAACTCCACTTGATCTAGGGATCTAAAGAATTACAAGAGGAATGGCCTAAGAAGATGCTAATATTACGGGTAATACAGTCTTGAATTAAAATATTAATGATGATGATTGGAATGAAAACCCACCTCCTTTAGAGAATATTCCACATCCTAAGGATTTCAATGACAATGCTCACTAGTGGAATCAATATAGGTTGAACCCTTTGGCTATGGATATGGCTGGGGCTATTATGTTGCCACCACTACCGGCTGAAACAAAGTTCATAGTTTCTAGTGGGTTACTTCAAATGCTGCAAAATCTTAGATTATTTAAGGGCCTACCATTAGAGGATCCACATAGTTACTTGCACAATATGGTATTTGTTTGTAAGAGTGTGATAGGGATGCAGAATCTGTCTATGGATGTTGTGGGAATTTATTTTTTCTCATTATCTCTTATGGGCAATACTGCATTATGGCTATCTGAGATCCCACAGAGTTCAATCACTAGTTGGGCAGATTTGCAGAAGGCCTTTTTGGAAAGGTACTTCCCTAGATCGAAGAAGCTCAAGTTAAAGGACTAGATCAATCAATTCAAGCAATTCCCTGGTGATTCTATCCTTGATATGTGAGAGTGATTCAATAGATAATTGAGGAACACACTAGACCATGAGATTCTTTGGAATGTCATGGTAGAAAACTTCTATCGAGCTCTAGATGTTAATAGTCGAGCCTGTGCTAATGCCCTCTTAGGAGGTTAGTTTGTAAAGCAACTATTCACAAAGATTCTTGAGCACATAAACATGGTAGCCAAATCTAACCATATGTGGAAGGCAAGGACTAAACATTTAATGGATTGTGCAAGGACAGTTGATATGAGCTCTAATCAAGCAAATGTATCCCCGCACAACTATTATATGTGAGATAGGAACTCAAGAATTGAGGGGATGCTTGACCAGTTGTTAAAGAGGGTAGATACTCAAGATGAGACATTGAAGGAGATCAAGTACGACATTGTCATGATCAACCTCAAAGTGGACCAACACTCTATGGCCATTCAATAACTCAATAGTCGATTTGGACTTGTGTCAGCACAACTAAATCAGATTCAAAGAGACATGATGACAAACTCTAAGAAGGAGGCAAAATTTGGTGACAATGATGCATCAAAGCTTGATGAAGTTTGATTACTCAAGCTAGCTAAGTCATTCTATGATAATAAATCATACGCTACTTGGGAGGCAACCCAAGGATTTTTGATGTTTTAGCTTAGTTTGGAGTTTATTTTCAATTTTTTGATTCTTAGGTAGTTGGTTGATTGTGTTTTGATTGATATTTTTAACATTGGGTTTGTTGCATATAGGGTGCAAGTGAATTTTATAAAGAGTATGTAGGTAAAAGAGTAAGGTAATAGATTTTGCTGAGAAATGCATCAGGTACAATTTCTACGACTGGGCTTACGAGTTGTATTATACTTTACAACTGCACACTATTGTGATGGAGGAAATGCATCAGGTACAATTTCTACGACTGGGCTTACGAGTTGTATTATACTTTACAACTTGTAACCCCATCTCATAGAGATTTCCCATGAATATGAATAGTGTGCACTCAACCCACGAGCCAAATTTACTACTCGTAGATCAAACTACGAGTCATGAATAGAGTTCATGGAACTTAGGTATGATTCTAAATTTTTTTAAGTGTCCAATTTTTGGCGAATGTTATGGCAACTAGGGTTTGGTGGTTATTCATTCTCTCTCATTTTCTTCAAATTCATCTCAACTTGTGGTAAGTTCTTGGCTTAATTTTGATCATTGATTTGCCTTGTTCCTAATTAGTTGATTTGTTGATCATGATTGGAGTTGGGTGGTTAGTATGAAAATCTTGTTAAAGTTGGAATTGTATATTTGAGATTGAATTGCCCTTGGTTTAATTGATTCCAGAAATTAGGTATTCTGGCTTTGTGTGTGTTTAGTTGTTGGTGCCTATCAAATTATCCATCATGTGTACTTGAATGATAGTGAAAGATTGTTGCCTATAGAATTGATGGGTGCTTTAGGTACATGTTAGTTTGAAAGAATGTGCGGTAGTCAGAATTATAGGGTAATTGATGTTAGACCATTTTCGATAGGGTGATTAGTGTGTTAACCATGTTAGAGGTGGTTTTATGCTAAACTTGTGAGTGTGCATTTGTTTGTTTTGATGCTGGTAGAATTTAGGATTGAATATGTTCTTCGGGTCAGTGTGATGAACTTAGATAGGTCATATACCTAAAATTTTTTGTTCATGAGAGTCTTTTATGACTCGTAGATTGCTCTACGAGTTATAATTGCCCCTCATGGGAAATTCCATACAATTAATAATCTGATTATCCATCAGAGGAGACCTTCTATGAGTTGTAGATCACTTTATGACTCGTAGATAGATCTCGTTGATCCTTGCATGTTTTCCAATTACTCTCTGGAATTGTATATACCCAAGATTACGACTCGTGAAACACTTTAGAGTCATACCTAGGTCTCGTATAAACTTCCAGTGACCATTATTATTCTGGAGAACTGATCTACGAGAGCACTTAATGACTCGTAGTGCTCACTATGACTCATAAAGGGCCTCTCATAGAGCCCTTCTACAACTGATTCAATAAAGTTTTTTCTTTTTATTTTTTGATTGTTTGGGCTAATGTTGGTTGGTTTATGTTTTTTTTTCAGATAAGATGGCCCCAAAAGGAAATCGCTCGAAGATTGAGGCTTTTAGGAGAAAGCTCAGAGATAAGCCCACAGATGATGATTATTTGGGTTATGATCAAACCCCTCAGCACAGAATGCTACTACTCACTAGTAGTGCGTCGAGGGTTTGGAGACCATATTGTTTGAGGGCATTCAGCCCAAAGAATAGGGTAAACCCACCCCTTCAATATATGAAGAGCCTAAGCTTATAAATGATGGACTGAGCCATGTCCCAGGTCTAAAGGACATGATGGTATGTTATGGGCTCAAGTGGCTGATAGAGGCACTTGGTAGGTACCCTCTGATTATGGTGTGGGAGTTTTATTCATATTATGTTGCCATGATTCAACGTGATCTTCCCAAGGGGAAAAGACCTATCACTCAACCCAGATTCACGAGGTATGGCTGAAAGGTCGGCGGGTTGACATTTCTGAGGAGATGACCTGTCGTGTTCTTTTTGGTCTAGAGTATCATGCCTCGAGTTTGACAGTAGAGTTTGACTATAGGTTGGGGCAGGCCAGAAATTCACTGATTATGAAGGATCCAGTATATGGTACCTTATTACTGAGATAGGTGGTCGGTCACATTATAGAGTAGAGTCCGGAGCCTGCTTGGGTTACTACCCACACGGATCTTATTATCAAGGCTATACTCTCTTTCCCACCAAATTTTGGTGGGTGGTTGTTGGATCCCACATCTGACCTACTCTGGCAGATAATACTTTGACACTGGAGCTCACGGTATTGGTTGCGAGTATCTTGGCTGGTTATGACATTGATTGGGCTTGACTCATAGTGGAGCAAATTCATGAGTCAGCACTCAAGAGGGCTACCTCCATCCCATTTCAAGTTTTGATATACAAGCTCTATCTTGAGTCTAGGGTGGAGAGTTTTCACTAGCTGGACCAGTTAGTTGAGGCCTAACATACCTTGGAGCGCAGCCTAATAAAGGCTGATGAGAATCCGGTGGCACTTCGGCGGGCACAACCGTCACCACCACAAATGTTTTCCCTGGAGCCACCATCTGAGAGTTCGACGACTGCCAACACCACTACTTTTGATGCTACTACTGATAAGAGACCCCAGCAGCCTGAGGCAGTCGATATTGAAAGGGGTCCTACTATAACTGGTCTTGCAATAGAGGCCACCACTTCACAGCCTTTTACACCGAGCATGGTTTATGTTTTTCCTATTTCTATTCAAGCTATGGCGCAATGATTATCCCGCATTGAGGCTTAGTTTGCACTCACAAATCATGTAGTAACATACCATGTCACCAACTAAGTGGAAGCCGACCCTTAGGCCAAGCCGACCCCACCGTATCCAGTCACCATCTCAGCTTATCTAGCAGGTCAGGCTATGGATTTGGTAGGCTATTGCATATTCAGAGGAGCAGAGATGGGCATTCACTAGCTCTATTATTTAATAGTGTATTTCTAGAGTGGAAGTCCATATAGATGCGGTTCAGAAGAGGTTAGCCAAGGCTCGGCCTTCAGATTTGTCAGTTGTACATTAGGAGATCGAGAAGTTTAGGGCTGGCATGATAAATTCACTTGCGGTGCCAGTGACACTCCTATAGACTACATCCACGGAGCTGCTATTTGATTTATTTGCCTCCAAGGAGCCTTCATAAACTTCCCTCGAGAAGAAAACTTGCACGGATGCAGAGCCAGATGAGCGAAATGTACATACAATGGTTTCCAAGGATGATGAGGATGATAAGGATGAGCATGGGCTGGCCTTGAGGATATTGACGCAAGAGGAGGAGATGAGGCTAGACTGTGAGCATGATAGGATGAGGGGTATTGACCCCTTCGGACAGAGTAGAGCAATTGAGAAGGCTACTGCATAGGAGGAGGATGGCCCAACTCAGCCACAGACTGGTGCTTAGGCACCGAGGTTTGTTTTTGACCCCTACTTATTTTATTTTTGCTTAATTTGGTGCATTAGGGATAATGCATGATTTTTTCCATGGGGTGTGCATAGTTATGGGTCTCAGTGAAGTCTGATTAGCTTATGGTCCATAACTACCCCAAATTTTGATCCTGAGGTTTTCTTGCCTGTGTTCTTTTTCCTCGTTGATATTTAATTTCTATTAAATTGGCACATTTAGTATGTTTAGATAATATTTGTAGCATATAGTACTAATACTTATGGCACATAGCATGTTTTTCTGTTTTGTTTTGAAAATTGGTAACCACAAATTTTTTTTGATTAGTAGTTAAATGGCAACCAAGCATGTTTGGGTATTTGGCAATAGTTGTTCTGATAAGTGAGAGTAATTGAGATATGGAGCATGATCTGTGGGTTATTGATAATGTATGCATTGCCATGTGAGTGTGAACTTATTTTGCTAGATTCGTTCATTTTTAGCTAATTAAGAACTTGCCATGTTACTCTAAGTTAGATTGTAGATTAAATGGATTAGGAAGGGATCTTAAGACTTTTTTCTTTAAATTAATCCACTTTAGCCTAAAAAAGACCAACCAAATAAAGTTTTATCCCTTGTTCCAAATATTTTAGCTTTATAGGTACTATTTCTTTTAAAACCACCTAATTAGCCTAACCTTCTCTAGTGAGAAACCTTGAAATTGACCCTGGTCTCTCCTTGACCATTGTGAACCTTGATTGAGGCAGAAAGCCTAAGTTGAGGGTGGCTACCAAAAGTGGCCCTAGTTTGGGGAATAGATATTGTGTACCTTAATACAAGCTAAAAACCTAAGTTGACAGTGGCCGGCGTAGGGGTAAAATCATGAAAATAAGGTGGTGAGTTGGGAATGAAGAGAAAAAGAAGAAAATCATATACCAGGTGTAAGGAAAAGAAAAAAATGCCTTAGATTGAGATTAAAAGCAAAATGAAGTGTAAAATTGTGGCAAAAGCTAAAAAATGAGAAGAGAAGACCCAGAAAAACTTGAATGTGGAAAAAGGGAGAATAAGGTGAAAGTGATGAAAAACGTAGTTCAAGGATGACTTTTAGTCACTATTTTTCCAAAATGCCATACCAAAGCCCTCTGAGCCTACGTTACAAGCCTAGAATGTCCTAAAGTGATCCTAGTCCAGTTGGTTAAAAATTTGAGTCATGAATATAGGGGCAAACCTATGGTACTAGTCATTATGCATGAACATCTTTTGTGAGATTGAGTATGTTTGCACAGTCCCAAAGCTAAATTTGAAATCATCATTGAGTGTCAAAAGTGGGACTTCTTTCTGTGAGGGCATTGGCATTGCATTGTTAGCATTTGACTTGTTTAGTGAATGCGGACTGTTGATATTCCATTACTTGTCATAGTTGGGTTGTCAAATGCACTAGTGTGTTTTAGTTTGCTAAATAGCTATTTAATCTTTATTTGAAAAGTTGGTGTGGGTACTTGAGTTTGAATTGGATGTGATGTATGCCATTGGGTTGAGGTCTATGTGTTGCTTTATTGTCTACATAGATTGAGTCGTCGCTCGAGGACAAACAATAATTTTAAGTTAAGGGTGTTGATGTGCTGTCAAAATACAACACATTTGATGCTTAAAACATAGGATTTGTGTGTTTTCAATGTGACATTTATGATTTTTATATATTTTTGTGCTCAGTTTTGCAGGAAAGTAGGTTAGCATGATTTTGGGGCAAATTATAGACTTTTCTGATTTTGGGTGGTTTACGAAACCCTCTACGAGTTGTAGAGGATTCTATGAGTTATAGAATGGGTTCCATAAAGATTTCCAGTGAAGTTTGATTTTTGAAGTTCAGCCATACAAGGCTCTATACGAGTCGTAGATCACTCTAAGAGTCGTATAGAGTGGTTTCGTGAAGATTTCCAGTGAGTTCCAATGAAGGACCAGTTGATGCAGATGACGTCTACGAGAGTACAATATGAGTCATGAATACGTCTACAACTCGTAAAGTGGATCCATAGCAGTGAAGTCCAAGATCTCAAGAGCTGAACTTGAGACCTTGATTATGAATCTTAAGTCAATTTACGAGTCGTAAATGCCTGTCATAGAAAGTTGCCAACCAGTTTTTTTATTTTTTAAGGATTTGTTTATATATACTATAAATAGTAATTTTTAAGTTAATTTTGAGGAGAGTACAGTAGAGAGCGTCATTAAAAAGTACTTTTAGGGTTTTGTAGTTGGAGACTTTAATCTTGGAGGAGAATACACTTGTGCATTCATTGTATCTTCAAATCTTGTGATTCTAAATATATTTTGGATTTTCTTGTTCAACTCAATTGGGTAAGTGATTAATTATATTTTCTCAATTCAGGATTTCTTTATCTACCCATAGTATGAGTAGCTAAATCCATAAGTTGGGGGTGTGGGAACCACGAAGATCTAACCAAATAAACCTAGAATATTTTGTGATTCTTGGAATGAGTATTTACGTGTATTAACCAATTCTCTTGGAATTGGTATTTATATGTATTAATCAATTTGGAGAGAAACTAGGGTATTGTGTTCCCCATGATTCCCTAACTTAGTATCACCAGATAACTTAATTCTTTTCTAGTGTGCAGCATGCAGGACAATAAGTTAAGTTCACCAAGCCCTTTGGTCAAAGGTGAGAGGTGAATTTCACTATGTGACTTGGCCCATCTTCATAGTGTGCCTTACTATCCCTTACCTGTTAGCCCCAGTATAACCTCCCTTTGGCCTTGTTTGGTTGAATAGACGAAAACACATCAATCGAATCCTATTAATTAATATCTTTTCCTATTCATTACTACCTTGGTCCAGTTAGTAATACTAGGCAAGTTCTAATGTTGGCCACTACTAAAAAACATGCAAAACGAAGAGAATTAATTAATACATGCATGCACACTTTCTAAGAATTATGAATTATTTGGTTTTACCTTATTAGTTCTTCATTGTTCCCACAACCCTAGTTGTGGATTTAGATATTCATGCTTTGTGTAGATGCAAGAATTATGAATTGGAAGAACATAATTGAACAGTTACACAATTGAATTATGAACAAGCAAATTCAACTTCAAAGAGAATCACAAGATTAAAGATGAAAATAAAGTACAAGGGTTCTCAAAATCTCTCCAATGTAATCTCGCTATTTTCTCTCTCTAATTACTGAGTTTTCTGAGTACTATGTGAAAACTTATAAAAAATAACCTAAAAAGCCAATTTATAATATGTAAAATACAAGTCTTAAACGAAATAAGATAACTGGTCGGTACGCCTCAAGAAAGGGGTTTACGGGCCATATTGCTTTCCATGGTCCCTAATCGAGGTCTTGTACACTATCATTGGAAATTTGGACTTTAAGTCTATGACACCCCTCTATGACTCGTAAAGTGGTTTATGACCCATAAGAGGGTTTCGTCTGATCAATCTTCAAAAAGTCTCAATCTCTGATCATCAGGGCACGAACGATGGTCTACAACTCGTAAATCAATCCACAACCCCTCTGCATGTTCGTAAAATCAACTTCAGAAAATTAGCCCCTCACTGGAATTGTCCATGAAACCACTTCACGACCGGTAGAATAATCTACGGCCCGTAAAGGGTCTCTAATTGCATAAAACATTAGCAACTTTTGTATTTCTTTCCAAAATCAAGGCCAAACCTGGAATCCTACAAATATAACACAATAACACAATAAACCAACTAACATTGCATTGAGAACACATAAAATTCCAAGTTTTAAGCATGAAAAGTGTTGTACTTTGACAAAACATCAACACCCTCAACTTAAATTTATTGCTTGTCCTTAAGCGACTGACTCAATCTATATAGATAATATAGTAACACACAGACCTCAATCCAATGACATACATTACATCAATTCAAACTAAGATACCCACACCATCTTTTCAAATTAGAATTAGATAGCCATCTATCAAACCAATACAAATTAGTGCATGTGACAACACAACTATGACAAGTGTGGTACTATCAACAATCCATAATTACTAATTAAGTCTAACACTAACAAAGCAATGTAAGTGCCTTTACAAAAAGAAGTCACATATTTAACACTCAACGATGTTTTCATGTATAACCTTGAGACTATGAAAAATCACTCACTCTCACAACAAATATTAATGTATCATGCCTAATACTGTAGGCTTGGCCCTATACTCATGACTAAAACCTTTAACTACTTGGTCTAGGATCACTTTAGGACTTTCTAGGCTTGTAACGTAGGCACAGGTGGCTTTGGTATGGTAGTTTGGGAGCATAGTGACTAATGACCCTCCTTGACACTACGTTTTTCTACACTTTTTCGTACCAACTCTGTCATTTTTGTCTTATTCTCTATTTCTCCTATTTCAAGCTTTTCTAGGTGCTTTCTTATCATTTTTCAGCTTTTTGCCTTACTTTTGCACTTTATTTATCTTTATAGCTCACAGCTAAGGCATCACTTCTTTTTCTTGCACTAGTAAATGATTTTTCTCCTTTTTCTCTCTTCAGCACTAACTTTCCGCTTATTTTTGTGTTTCACCTTTACACTAGCCACCCTCAACTTAGGCTCTTGGCCTGAGTTAAGGTGCATAATATCCATCCTCAGAACTAGGGCCACTTTTGGTAGCACCCTTAACTTAGGCTTTTTGTCTCATTCAAGGTGCACAATGTTCAAGGAAGGTCCACGACCAATTTTAGGATTTTACAACTTACAAGGCTAGGTTAATATGGTGTTTGTAAAGAATAGGTACATGTTAGGCTCAAACATTAGGAACAAGGGATATATTGCAAGTTTAGTTGGTCATTTAGGCTTAGTGGACTATTAAGAACAATGTCCTAAGATCCTTTCCTAATCCAATTAATCTACAGTCTACCTTAGAGTAACAAAGTAAGTTTTGAATTAGCATATAACTCATGAATTTAGAATTTTAAGCTCACACTCACATGGCGCTGACTAATTATCAACAAAAGACTCTTAGATCATGTTTTCATCTTAATTTATCATCTCTTATCAAAACAAACATTGTCACATGCCTAAACATGCATGGTTGCTATCTAAACTACTAAAATGTTTTTTTGTGGGTATTATTTTTCATGCAAAACACAAAAAACATGTTATATGCCACAGTTATTAGTACTATATGCTACATATACTACCTAAACATCCTAAAAATATCGATTCAATAGAAAGTAAATGTCCACTAGGAAAACGAATACAGGCAAGAAAACCCTAGGGTAAAAAATTTGGGTAGTTATGGACCCAAGCTACTCAGACTTCACTGAGGCCTATAACTACCCATACCACCCTATCGAAAAAGATGTGCATTGTCCCTCAATACACATAATCAAACCAAAACAAAACATAAGGGGACAAAAATCATATCTGGACGCCTAAGTGCCAGTGTACACCTTGGGTTGCCTCCCAAGTAGCACTTGATTTATTATCGCAGTATGACCTGGACAAATTGGTTACTCAGACTTCACCAATTGCCCAGAATTCATTCTACAAATCATTTAGTCACTTTATGTATTGATAGATATTGAAGATGATCTCTTCGTCATTCAATCTGAACATGAGTTGGCCAGCTTCCATATCCCGTAGTGCTCGCCCAGTGGCTAGGAATGGTCTTCCCAAGATGAATGGGAAGTCAAATCAACTTTGCAATCTAGGATCACAAAGTCTGCGGGGTATATGAAATTTTTAGCTTTAACTAGCACATCATATAGTATCCCCATAGGCTTCTTCACTGTGAAATCAGCCATTAACAACCACATGTTCATCGGAGTAGGGGCTGCCAATCCTAGTTTCTTAAATACTGCAAGGGGTATCAAATTAATGCTGGCATCTAGATCACATAATACCCTTGCAAACTCCATATCTCTAATGGTGCAGGGTATAGTGAAAGCATCAGGATCTTTTTGCTTTTGACCAAAGACTTTGTAGCGATAGTATTGCAATGCTGAAGCTCTTGGAAGAGCTCCTGACTCACAGTTCACTTTTTAGTAACTAGGTCCTTCATGTACTTCGCATACCTTGGCATCTTCTCCAATGACTTAACAAGAGGGATGTTGATGGAGAGTTGTTTAAGCATGGAGAAAAAGTTCTTAAACTTGTCTTCCTGCTCTCTCTTTTTGAGTTTTTGAGGGATGGAAGGAGGAGGCCTAGGTATGGGCTTCAACTTCTGTGGCACATCAACAACTTTACTCAACCCCATCCTTGCCACGATCATCTTCTATATCTGCATCCTTGGCCACAACTGTCTCCGCTCAAACATCATCCTCATCAACTGACATGGGAGGATCAATGGTGCTCTTGCCACCCCGAATAGTAACCTTCATACACTACCCTTTATTCTTAAGATTTTGAATGGTGTTATTAGGTAGTGTACCCCTCTGAAACTGATTTAGTTGAGTCGTCACTTGACTAAACTATTTCCAAGCTATTTGACAGCCCCAAAATGAGACTCAATTTTCTGATTGATGTTGGAAATCTCAGATTTCATACCTATCAGAGTCTCATCCTATGTCTCAGCTTTCTTCAACAGGTGATCAAACATCTCCTCAATTCTATAAGTACTTGCACCTGCTCACGATAATTTGGTGGCATATAGGGGCCATTTCGGAAGCCATCTCTGGGATCCCAATCTACATCTCTTTCTGGACCCCTTTTCCTATCATAATATCCTCTGCAGTTGTCTCTGTAAGCTCCATCTCTATTGAAGTTCCAACTTTGGTTTCCTTGACCTTGGCGCCAATAGTTCTGATTGGACCCTTAGGCGTTGGTCCAGAAACCCTCCATCTGATCAACAAAAAAAATGTGTCCTCATCATATATGAGTGCATTTAGAGGTTGATAAACTACTGCATTGACTCGCTCTTGGTTCTGCCTAATTGATGTGCTACCAAAATACAACACTTTTAATGCTTAAAACATGGAATTTTGTGTGTTCTCAATGAGATGTTAGTTGGTTTTATGTGTTTATATTTGTAGGATTACAAGTTGGCCATGATTTTGGGGAAAATTAGAGAAGTTGCTAGGTTTTGCTGTTATACGAGACCCTCTATGGGTTGTAGATCATTCTACAGGCCGTAGGGAGGTTTTCTGAAGATTTTTAGTAAGGGGATATTTTTTGAAATTTATTCTATGAACATGTAGATGAGTTGTAGAGGAGGTTACGAGTCCTAAAAGAGGATTCGTGCCTTGACGATCAGAGAATTGGACTTGCAGGAATGTTATCAGACGAAACCCCCTCTACAGGTCATAAATCATTTTATGAGTCATAGGGGGTGCTGTAGAGTTGAAGTCCAAAATTCTAGTAGCTGAGTATGAGACCACGATTACAGGCCACAAAAGTCAATCTAGGTCGTAAAGTACCTTTCGTATGATGTGTCTACCAGTTTTCCTACTTTTTTTAGGACTTGAATTTTAATTATTATAAATAGGAATTTTTGGTTATTTTTCTAGAGTTTTCCGCCGAGTACTCAGAGAACTCAATATTTTGAGAGAGAAAATTATAAGATCATATTGGAGAGACTTTGAGAACACTTGTGGTTTAATTCAATCTTTAAGCTTGTGATTGTCTGTCACAATCCAAGCCTAGGGCCTAGATGTGACACGGCGCATGGGGAACCCGAAGGGACCCCAAGCAAGCCTCTTAACATATCACTGCACATCCTTGGTTGCAAAAGTAATAAAATACAATAAGATAGTAAATAGGGATAACCAGGTTTAAGGGACATCTTTCATATCATAACATCAAGAGTCAAGAGAGAGTCAAAGCTCATAACATTATACATAACATGTCCAACAACACCTCTAACCATAGAACTTAGCGGGGGCCAAGACAAGCAACTGAGCTCACCCTCATAGTCAAATATACAATAAACAAAAAGTAAGTCATAATATATAACATAAGAGCATAAACATTATCCCTAGAATGGAGACTCACCAACTAGCTTTATAGAGATCGTACTAGCCACGTGGAGGAGAATGATAAGCGGGTCTTCGATTCCTACATGGTGATATCATGTAGGCATAGAGTATGTGTTAGTATCTCTTAATATAGTAAGTATGTAGGATGCAATGCAACAAGAGATAAGCGCCATGAGCAAAATGCATAACATAGGCAATAAATAAGCATATAGCAATATGACATGTATGAATGATGTTTGAAGTAAATCATGTGTAAGGCTAGACCACTAATAGTGAATATCCAAGGCCTACCACCTCCTTGGAGAGGCAAATGAGGTACGAACCCCTCAATTGGTTGATGATGTGGTACAAATCCCTCAACAAGGTTGATAAGGTACAAACTCTCCAACATGGTTGATGAAGTATATACCCCCAACATGGTTATTAAGGTACAAACCTCTTGACATGGTTGCACGGGCCTACCTCCCAAGCAAGGTAATCGAGGTACAAACCCCTCAATAAGGTTCCACAGGCCTACCACCTCCGAATCGAGGTGATCAAGGTTCAAACCCCTCAACAAGGTTACCCGGGCCTACAACCTCCCAAGTGAGACTTTGTCAATTCTCAACACTATAGAGATAACATCATATACATACATTCCTTTCATCATAATATAGTCATTCAATTTATGAGACATGTATTGGACCTTCAATTCCTCAAGAAAATCATAACCAGACATTTTATCAAACACATGGCGGGTGTGTAGTGCTAGTGTAAAACCATTCAATTCAAGAGTGTAATTATGCTAGAAAATTCGATGTGAAACTATTAATAGATACTTCGTAACACCCTCAAGAAATATACATCAAAACCCTTTATCAAATATCACAATAGATCTTAGATTTGTAGCTCAAAACATGCTAAAACAACAATAATTTCATGAAACCCCAACATAGTGTGCATTGAAATTTATAACAAGTAAGACCCACGAGTAAATCAACTTTAAATAATGAAATTTTAGGTAAAAGAAAGCTTGGAAATCATGGGTGAAAGGAACCTATGAAAGGAACCCACATACCTTGACTTTGGAGAATCTTGGAAGAAGATTGGAGATGGAGACTTGAAGCTTGAATGAGAACCTTAAGATTCAGATGAGTTTTGGGACTTGGTATTTGGAAATGAAATATTGTATAAGTTTTGAGAGAGTATTTGGGAATGTTTTGGGTGATATGAGGGTGAAATAAGGCTAAGTATAGGTATTTTCAGCCCCATATGTAGTCTTAACGGGTAGAAAGTGAGCCGATTTTGTCATCCTATCAACCACAACCCAAATGGAATCAAAACCCTTTCTAGTCTTGGGCAACCCAACCAAAAAATCCATATTAATCTCTTCCCACTTCCAAGTAGGAATGTCTTGGGCTAGGACACCCGGCCTTTTGTGTTTGGCTTTGACTTGTTGGCAACTATGACAACCGGAGACAAATTTGGTAATGTCCCTCTTCATACCTCCCCACTAATATACCTCTCTCAAATCTCTATACATCTTAGTAGAACTGGGGTGAATAGAATAGGAAGAACCATGAGCCTCATCACGAATCTTTTCTCTCAAGCTCAAATCTCTATACATCTTAGTAGAACTGGGGTGAATAGAATAGGAAGAACCATGAGCCTCATCAAGAATCTTTTCTCTCAAGACCTCAACACAAGGCACACATAACCTACCTTGGTATCTAAGGGTACCATCTCCCCCTAGGGAGAAAACCTCCAACTTATAATATTTTACTAAAGCCTTCAATTCTAACAAAGTGGGGTCAAGATCTTGCTTAGCTTTCACCTCCTCAACCAATGAAGATTTAGAGCCATCAATAACAACAACACCACCATTATCAACCTCCTCAAACCTAACTCCCAATCTAGCCAACCTATGGACCTCCCTAGCCACCTCTATTCCACCATTATCAACACGAGCTAGGCTACCAATAGACACCCTACTCAAATTATCGGCCACCATATTTGCCTTACCGAGAAGATAATGCACACTCATATCATAGTCCTTAAGAAATTCTAACCACCTTTTTTGTCTCAAGTTGAACTCTTTTTGAATGAAGACATATTGGAGACTCTTATGATTGGTGAACACATCAACATGCACCCCATACAAATAGTGGCACCAAATTTTCTAAGCAAAGACTATGGCGGCTAACTCAAGATCATGGGTAGGATAATCTTTTCATGCACTTTCTGTTGAAGCATAGGCTATCACCTTACCAATTTGCATCAACACACAACCCAAACTAACCCTTGAAGCATCATAATACACAACAAATCATTCTAGCCCTTCCGGTAGTGACAATATAGGAATAAACACAAGATTATCTTTCAATATTTAGAAACTCTTTTCACACTCATCGGACCACACAAACTTGGCTTTCTTTTGAGTCAACTTGGTCATAGGAGAAGCAATAGAAGAGAACCCATTCACAAACCTCCGATAGTAACCCGCTAAGCCCAAGAAGCTTCTAATATCCCACGGGGTTAATCTTTTAGGCCAATTTCTAATCACATCCATCTTTTTAGGACCACCTTAAACCATCCCCCGGTACCACATGACCTAGGAAGGCAACCTCTTTTAACAAAAAATTACATTTCTCATACTTAGCATACAACTTCTCTTCTCTCAATCTTTGTAGCACTACCCTCAAATAACCTCATATGCTCTTCTCACTATGAGGATAGATCAAAATATCATCAATGAAGACCATAACAAATGAGTCAATGTAGGGTTTGAAAACCCTATTTATAAGATCCATGAAGATGGCCGGTGCATTGGATAACCCAAAAAACATCACCACAAACTCATAATACCCATATCTAGTCTGGAAGGCCATCTTGGGAATATCACACTCCCTCACCTTCACTTGATGGTACCCAAACCGAAGATCAATCTTAAAGAAGTGGCTAGCCCCTTGAAATTGGTCAAACAAATCATCAATCCTTGGAAGAGGATAGCTATTCTTGATGGAATTATGACTCTCCCACTAAAGAATGGGTTCATTTGGGAATTGGAATTTGACCTTACGGGTTCTACAATTAATAGAGGCACAATATGCATGTAACCGATCCATCCTAAGAATGAGATCAAAATCAACCATATCCAACTCAATAAGATCACAAGGTAATATTTTATACAAGATGAAAATGGGGCAATTTTGATAGACTTATCTAGCAACAATTGATGTAACAATAGTAGTAGATACCTCATATGGCTCACACAAAAATTCAGGCTCAACATGAAACTTTTTGTAATAAAGAGGGTAACAAAAGAAAGAGTGGCACCCAGATCAATCAATGCATACACATCAAAATCAAAGACTTTTAACATATCGGTAATAACGTTGGACATCTCATCAATCCCTTGCCTTCCATGGAGTGGTTAGACCTGATTGTGCCTTGGGGAACCATCTTGTCGGCCACCTCTCCCCAAAGGAACTACATTAGCACCTTGTAAACGAACCTCCTTACCCTTGTTGCAATTTCAGGGGAAATCCATCACCTTATGCCCAAATTCCCCACAACCTCAACACATATTAGTATCCCTCAACTACAGGCCACTATGACCCCTACCACATTTTGGACACCCACCATTAGGAACCACAACCCTAACACCTTGGCCCCTTGGAAAGTCATTGACAAACCCCTTATTAGAAGCATAAGAAGACCCTTGGCCTTGATGGAACCGGCCACCCTTTTGACGTTGGAACCTACCCTCAAAGTGAGCCTTCTTGGCCTCATTACCCCTCCTCTTCCTCAACTTTTCCTCCTCCATTTGGTTGGCGTAGGTCATCAAATGGGACAAATCCATGTGACTAATCAACATAGCAGATCGGCATTCCTCACTCACCAAATCGAAAACACCCATCACAAATTTATTCATTCTAGACCTTGGGTCTGCCACCAAGTGGGGAGCATATTTAGAGAGTTGATTGAACATGAGGGAATACTCCCTCACACTTAAAGACCCTTGTCTCAAATTCATAAACTCTACCAATTTGGCTTCCCTAAGCTCAAGAGAGAAGAATTGATTAAGAAACGCCGCCTTGAACTCTTCCCAAAGAACCACATTATTGATTTCCTTCTCCTTCTTCCATTGGTTAAACCATATTTGTGCCACCCCCCTTCTCTTCCGATATAACACCCATGATAGCCAAAACCTTACCTCATCAATGCACTCTTGAGGGTCCTTATCCACCTTTGGCCCATAGAATTTCTGGGATTCATCCTCATGAAGTCTCTCACTCGAGATGCCAGTGTAGCAGCATGAGGGGCTTGGACCCATTGATTGGCTTGATTAGCCACAACTTGTGCAAACAAAGTAAGAGCATCCCGGAGCTCACTATGAGCCAGTTGTCCCTTGGGTGTGCGGGCTGTTCTTCCTCTTGTGTAAGGCTTGATCTAGCATAGCAAAGAATAATCGTTAGGGGGGAAAAACCTTACTTTAACTTCTATAGCACTACACAGAGTAAGAAGAAGGGAAACATTTCCTAAAATGTCCCATAGCCTCTTACTCATAGTTGTGGTGCACAACACAACCATGAATAAGACTCTAATCGATACGATGTGTTGGATGCTGAGGATCTAACAACCTAGTGCTATGATACCAAGATTGTCAAGACCCAAGCCTAGGGCCTAGACATGACACGATGCATGGGGAACCCAAAGAGACCCCAAGAAAGCCTCTTAATATATCATTACACATCCTTGGTTGTGGAAGCAGTAAAATACAATAAGAGTAGTAAACAGGGATAACTAGGGCTAAGATACATCTTTCATATCATAACATTAAGAGTCAAGAGAGAGTCAAAGCTTATAACATTATACATAACATGTCCAACAACACTTCTAACCATAGAACTTAGTGGGGGCCAAGAAAAGCAGCCGGGCTCACCCTCATATTCAAATGTAAAATAAAGAAAGAGAGTCATAATACATAACATAAGAGCATAAACATTGTCCTCGAAATAGAGGACTCATCAATTTGCTTTAAGAGATCTTACTAGCCACATGGAGGAGGATGATCAAGTGGGGCTTCAGTTCCTATATGGTGACATCATATAGACATAGAGTATGCATTAGTACTTTTGAATGTACTATGTATGTAGGATGCAATGCAACAAGAGATGAGCACCATGAGCAAAATGAATAACATAGGTAATGAATAAGCATATAACAATATGACATGTATGAATGATGCTTGAAGTAAAATCATGCTTATATAGATCCTAAAACATGTGTAAGGAGAGACCGTTAATAGTGAATATCCAAGGCCTACTAGCTTCTTAGAGAGGCAAATGAGGTACGAACCCCTTAATTGGTTGATGAAGCACAAAATCCTCAACAAGGTTGATGAGGTACAAACCCCTAACATGGTTGATGGGGTATAAACCCCCCAATATGGTTATCAAGGTACAAACCCCTCGACATGGTTGCATGGGCCTACCACCTCTTGAGCAAGGCAATCGAGGTACAAACCCCTCAACAAGGTTGCACGGGCCTACCACCTCCAAGAGAGGTGATCGAGGTACAAACTCCTCAACAAGGTTGCATAGTCCTACCATCTCTGGAGCGAGGCGATCGAGGTTCAAAACCCTCAATAAGGTTACCTGGGCATACAACCTCCCGAGTGAGGCTTGGTCAATTCCCAACACTATAGAGATAATATCATATACATACATTCCTTTCATTGACATATAGTCATTCAACTCATAAGACATGCATTAGACCATCAATTCCTCAAGAAAATCATGACCAGATATTTTATCAAACACTTGGTGGTTGTGTAATGCTAGTGTAAAATAATACAATTCAAGAGCATAATTATCTAGAAAATTCAATGTAAAACCATTAATATATACTTGGTAACACCCTCAAGCAATATGCATCAAAACTCTTCATCAAATCTCATAATAGATCTTAGACTCATAGCTCAAAACATGCTAAAATAACTATAATTTCATGAAATCCCAACATAGTGTGCAGTGAAATTCATAATAAGTAAGACCCATGAGTAAATCAACTTTAAATCATGTAATGTTAGGTAAAAGGAAGCTTGGGCATCATGGGTAAAAGGAACCCATGAAAGAAACCCATATACCCTAACTTTGGAGAATCCTAAAAGATGATTGGAGATTGAGACTTGAAGCTTAAATGAGAACCTTAAGATCCAGATGAGTTTTGGGACTTGGAATTCGAAGATGAAATATTGTCTAAGCATTTGAGAAAGTATTTGGGAATGTCTTGGATGATATGAGGGTTAGATAAGGCTAAGTATAGGTATTTTCACGCATGGGTATACTTTAGCCCAAGACCCAAAAGCCTTGGACCAGACAAGTAAAACTACATACAAAATGAATTGAGGCAAGCCCTTGGCGTTTCTCGCCAGGGGCGTAGAAACCTTAGTGGAAATCACATTATTGCAATTTTTAAATTTTGCTACGGTTGCTCTTAAATCTGGGTTAGACCTATCTCCCACTCAATTTGACCCCCTGAACAAGAATATGAAGTCAAAATTTTGATATCATGCACGGATTTTGAGATATATGGAAATTACAATTTCAAGTACTTCTAAGGCACATGTTTAGGAAATTTTTGGGGTCGTTTCATTTTCATTTAAGTTGGATTGCTTGTTCTTAATTCTATTGTGTAAGTGTTCAATTATGTCTTCTCAATTCATAATTCCTGCATCTACAAATTACATGAGTAGTTAAATCCATAACTAGGGTTATGGGAACCATGAAGAACTAACAAAGTCAACCTGGATAATTCACAATTCTTGGAAAGCGTATGTGCATGTATTAATTAACTCTCTTCAGTTTCTATGTATTCTACTGGTGGCCAACATTAGAACCTATCTAGTGTTACTGACTGGACCAAGGTAGTAATGAGTAGAAAAAGAGATTAATTAATAGGATTCGATTGATGTATTCTCCTCTAATCAACGAAACTGGGCCAAGGGAAGGTTATACTGAGACTAATAGGTAATGGTTAGTAATGCACACTCCGGAGATGGGCCAAGTCACCTGGTGAAATTCATCTCTCACCTTTGATCAAAGGGCTTTATGAACATAAATTACTGCCCTGTATGCTATACACTAGAAAAAAATTAGGTTATCCAGTGATACTGAGTTGGGGAATCTTGGGAAACATAGTACCCTAGTTTCTCTCCATTATTGACTTCTCTCTTGTGATAGTTAGTTTTTTTTTTAAATTTTCTCATTGATTAATGTAAACCCCCTCCCCATTTGGGAAGTAAGTTGATTAATTATTCGTATTATATATTGGTGAATTATCTTGAGTCTACGTATTACCTGTGGGTTCGACCTAACCTTGGTTAGGTTATATATCTTGACAACGATCACTTTACCCATCTAAAAAGGAGGTGTAACTTGCGCGACATCAACATTGGCGCCATTGCCAGGGAATATGACCAAATTTATTAAATTTATTAGTAATTTGAATGCTAATCCTTAGTTTCCTTATTTTAGTTTCCTTATTTTACTTTTGTTTTTTTTTTGTTTTTGTTCCTTTTAAGGGTGTATGGTAGTGTATGCCCAACACTCAGAGTCTAGGCAATTCCTTAACTCTGTTTGATCCAGAGATTCACAAAATGTTAAGAAGAATAGACCATGATAACACCAACAATGCGGCCAATGCAGCTCTATATAGGAATAATAATAAGGATGCTGAGAATGAGAACACACCCCCTTTGGAGGACATTGCTCCACCACCTCAAGATTTTAATGCCAATGTTTACCAGTGGAATCCATTCAGGCTTAATCCTATGGCTGTGGAGGTGACTAGAGCTATTGTGTTTCCACCACTATTGGTAGATATAAAGTTCATCATCTCGAGTGGGTTACTTCAAATGCTACAAAACCATGGGCTATTTGCAGGGATACCATCGGAGGATCCTCATAGCCACCTACACAATGTGGTATTTGTCTATAAGAGTGTGATTGGAATAGAAAATCTGTCTATGGATGCTGTGAGACTTTGTGTCTTCCCATTGTCTATTATGGGCAATGCTGCATTATGGCTATCTGAGCTTCCGCGAGTTCGATCACCAGTTGGGCAGACTTGCAGAAGGCTTTTTTGGAGAGGTACTACTCTAGATCGAAGAAGCTCAAGTTAAATGACCAGATCAACAACTTCGACTAACTTCATGGTGATTCAATAAGCACTATTTGGGAGTGATTCACAAAATATCTAAGGAGCATCCCTGACCACAAAATAGTTCATAATACCTTGAGAAGAGCAGTCAGACTCGTGTTGACATTATCATGGGGGGTATGATTCTAGATCAGCCATTTGTGAGGATTGAAGAACGAGTGGAAAGAGTGATCAAGACAAATTGTGCATGGGGGCAGCGAGATAGAGCATTTACTAAGAGTTCATATGCTATCAGCATGGGTCCATAGCAAGCCAAAATTAATGAAGAAATCATGTAGTAGCTTGTTCAGATGCATACAGGTATGAAAGTGCTGATGAATTAGAGCCAACGGAGAGTGAATGCAGTAGTTCACTTTGTACGAGGACCCACATTATGGTGAGGACACATGTTTTGTTCCTGATTAGACACAGGGGTTTCTGGACTAATGCCAAAGGGTCTAATCAGGACTATTGTTGTCAAGGTCAAGGAAACTAAGGTCAAAACTTTGGCAAAGATGGAGCTTATAGGGATAACTGTGAAGGTTACTATGATAGGAACAAGGGTTCAGATACAAATTGGGGTCATAGAGAAGGCTTCACAAATGGTCCTTATGTGCCACCACACAACTATGATGCAGGTGCAAGTAGTTCCAAAATTGAGGAGATGTTTGATCGCCTGTTGATGAAGGCTCGGACACAGGATGAGACACTAAAGGGCATGAAATCAGAGATTTTAAGTATTAATTAGAAAATAGAGTCTCACTCTGTGGCTATCAAACAACTAAAGAAAAAGTTTGGTCAAGTGTCGACTCAGCTTAATAATCATTAGAGGGGTACACTGCCTAGTAACATAATATAAAATACTAAAAATAAAGGGCAGTGTATGGCGATTACTACTCGGGGTTGCAACAGCACCATTGATCCTCCCATGCCAGTTGATGCAGAAGATGTTCAAGAGGAGACAGTTATGGCCAAGGATGCAGATGAAAGGGATGATCATGGCAAAGATGGGGTAAGTGAAGTAGCTGACGCGCCACAGAGTTGAAGCCTATTCCTGGGCCTCCTCCTTCCTTCCATCAAAGAATTAAAAAGAGGGAGGAGGAAGGTAAATTCAACCACTTTTTGTCTATGTTGATGCAGCTCTCCATCAACATCCCTCTCATTAAAGCATTCAAGAAGATGCCAGGGTAATCTAAGTACATGAAGGACTTGGTCACCAAAAAATACACTGTGAGTCAGGGAGCTTTTCCAAGAGTTCCAACATTGTAGTGCTATTGCTATAACGTCCTTAGTTTAGAAGAGAGAAGATTCGGGTGCTTTCACCATACCTTGCACCATTGGAGATGTAGAGTTCATAAGGGCACTATGTGATCTAGGTGCTAGCATTAATCTGATGTCCTTCGTGATTTACAAAAAGCTTTGATTGGGAGCCCCTACTCTAACTAGTATGTGATTATTGATGGTGGATTGCATAGTGAAAAAGCCTATGGGGACACTATATGATGTGTTGGTAAAAGGGGAAAATTTGATATTCCCCACAAACTTTATGTTCCTGGATTGCAAAGTTGACTTAGAGGTCCCAATCATCTTGGGAAGACCATTTCTAGTCACTGGATGAGCACTAGTGGATATGAAGCTGGTCAACTCAGGTTTAGATTGAATGACAAAGAAGTTGTCTTTAATATCTGTCAGTCCATTAAGTGTCCAGATGATTTGAAAAGTGAAGTTTGGGCAATTGGTGAAATCTGAGTAACCAATATATCCAAGTCATATTGCGACAATAAATTAGGTGCTACGTGGGAGGCAACCCAAAGTTTTTGATGTAACTGTTTAGTTATAGGTTTATTTTTATTTTTTGGATTCATAGGTAGTTTATTTTATCTGATTTTAATTATAATTTTGGACATTGAACTGGTTGCATATAGGATACCAATGTACATTCTGATGAGTATACAGGTACAGGACTAAATCAACCATTGAGTTTGAGAAGAGCATCAAGTTGAGTCTCTAAGATAGTGTTTATAGGCCATAAACTACTTTACAACCTATACCCCATCTCGTAGAGATTTCTAGTGAGCAAAAAAATTATACACTCCAGTCCATGAGCTAACTTTATGATCTATAGCTCAAACTATGGTTCGTGAATAGGGTTTTAGACCCCAGGTAAGTTTTTTGAAAAATTTTGCTAAGTGCTAAGGTCTCTACGACCAACTCTATGAGCCTTAAAATACTTTATGACTCATAGACTAGTTTGTGAAACCTTGTCCTAAAAACTAAGGTTCGGATGTTCTACAAAACCATGATTTATGTGCCGTAAAACACTCTACGGCTCATTATCGAGGTTTCGTAGAGTCCAGACCTAGTAACTTTTAGTTGACCCGGTCAATATATAAATAAAGCGGTCAAATTATTTGACCCTATTTTGACCTAAAATTACCAAATTAGACAACCTAGCCCCCTCATGTTTTCGATCACCACCAGCCACCGTGCAACTATTTTCTGGCAAGAATTCGGCGACCTATGATTTTGAGCCTAACCACCTCTTCCTTCTTCTTCTTTGCTTTAATTTGAAATCTAAGTAAGTTCTTTGTTTAGTTAAGACCTATAATTTGCCTTGTTTGAATGATTGGTTTAAAAATTGTAGGGGGTATGGTGTTTAGACACAAAAATCCATGTCGAATTTAATTTGTGTTAGTTGAAACTAGGTTACCCATCTTTGAATTGTTGATTAAGTCCAGAATTGGGCTCTTTGGCCTTGTGCAAATGTTTTGGATAGTTGTTGTGCTTATTGAATCACTCACTATATGTAATTAAGTGATTGTGTTTGTGAATTAGTGAGGTGATGACATAAGTATATGATATTGATTGAAATAAATTAGAAGTAGTTGGAATCATAGGATAATTCATGTTTGATTTTTTTTGAAGGGGTATATGTGTCTTGAACATATTGAGGGTGATGGTTGTCGTATGAAAATCATATGGGTTCATGTTTATTTGCTTCGATGGTAGTTTATTTATTGAAAAAGTCATTTGGGGTCCGTGTGATGGGCTTAGAAACTCAAGTGATCGAGTTTTCTAGTTCACGAGTGGCTTTTACGGCTACTGGCTCATTTGACGAGTCATAATTGTCCCTCATGCAAATTTCCAAAAATGTGATGTTTTTGTGTGTCCATCAGATGAGTATGAATTATAGATCACTTTACGGCTCGTCAATAGGTCTCGTAGATTCCTGCCTGGAAATAATTACTCACTGGAAATCTCTACGACCCAATCTACCACTGGTAAACCATTTTACAAGTCGTACCTATTTTTGTAGACTTTTACAATAATAAATATTGTCTGAACCACTTGTTTATGAAGGCTCTTTATGGCTCTTAGTATCCACTACGACCCATAAATGTGCTTTCGCAAAGCCCTTCTGCATCTCAACTCAGATAATATTTTGCATTCCAATTTTCATTTGTTAGGGCTAACCAGGGTGTGTATATGGTTATGTTTCAGGTGCTATGGCCCTAGAAGCCAGATGTGACGAGATCCAGGCCCTAAAAAGTGGCTCAGAGATGAGCCTTCAGATGATGAGCATGCCACCCAGCTAAGTGGCTCACTGGAGGTGCTGGATGTCAGCCCGAACCCTGAGGCGACCAAACCACAGACTAGAACCATTGCCAGAGCTGGGCCTACTCAGGTTTTAGTTGCTCGTACTCCCTATTCTTAGAAGGAAGGCTGTGACAAGAGCTGTTTACCACAGATGACTCTATCCAAAGAGGAGTCTAGCTGTGAGGGAGGCTCTACGGACAGATCACAGGCAGAGTCTTTTATCGCCCCTAATCAACACCATCTACACCAAATTCCCTCACTAGTCAATGGTACGTCGAGGGCATGAAGGATATATATAAAGAGGGTATGTAGTTGAGAGAGTGGGGTAAGATATCCAACTCTATCTATGAGGAGCCCCAAGTGATATCTGGCATACTCGACAGTGTCCCAGGTCTCCGGGACACGATGACTTGATATAGACTTCAATGGCTCAAGGATACCAATGTACATTCTGATGAAGTGATATCTGGCATACTCGACAGTGTCCCAGGTCTCCGGGACACGATGACTTGATATAGACTTCAATGGCTCACACATGCATTTAGATCATACTCCTTGACCATGCTTAGGGAGTTTTATGCCTCTTATGCAGCCACCATCTAGATTTCTCTTCCCAAGGGGAAGAAGGCCCTCACTTCGCCCAGACTGACTGAGATAAGAGTGAGGGGCCAATAGGTGGACATATCGGAGACCACCATCCACCAAATATTATTTGGGCCAAAGTTTCCTACCCCTAGATCTACCACAGAGTTTGACTAAAAGGTGGGGAAGATGAGGATCCCACTCGTGATGAAAGATCTTGAGCGATGAACCACTTTGATGAGATAGGTGGCTGGGTACATTGCTGAGCAGGGTTCAGAACCTGCATGAGTTGGCACTTACTTAGAGCCTATCATCAAGGCTTCACTTTGTTTCCCCGCCAAGTTCTGGTGGGCAGTTGTTTGTTTACGCATCCGGTCGACACTTACTGATAATACTCTAACTCTAGAGCATGCAGTCTTATTTGCCAACATCTTAGCTGGCTGTGAGTTTGACTGGCCCGCCTCATTGCTGAGTAGATTCATGAGGCTGCACTGAAGAGGTCCACCTCTATCCCGTTCCTGCACTTGATACACAAGCTTTATCTAGAGTCGAGGGTGGAGATACTACATCAACTAAACTAGATGATTGAGGCCCAACATACATTGGATCCCATCCTAATCAAGGCCGAAGAGAACTCAGCGGCACCCTGGCGAGCACAACCTCCACCTATGCTTGAGATGTTCACCCCAACTCTACTACTTGAGGGTTCTGAGACTGCCACCACTACTGCTACAGCTACTAATAAGCAGCCTTTGTAACCCAAGGCAGTCGAGAAAAGGGGTCCACTGTTATTCTTGCACCACAGGCCATGACTTCACAGACTACTACTGTGGGCATGATCTATGTGTCCGTTGCATCTATATAGGTCTTGGTGCAGAGACTATCAGATACTGAGTCATAATTGACTAAGCTTGTTTATCAGATTAGGCCATAGGTTCACCAGGCTATTGCATACTTGGCTGGTCAGAGTCAGGCATTCGCAGTCATCACTATTCAGGATGGTATCGCTATCGTGGATGCCTGTATGGACACCTTCAAGGAGCGGGTACAACAGAGAGTAGGCGAGGCCTGACATTTAGATCTATTAGCTTTGTAGAGAGAGGTCCAGCATCTCTGAGCTTATATGACAGCAACACTTGCGACATTAGTTGCACTACTAGAGACTATACCTCCGGTGTCGATGATTGGCTTATTTGCTCCTGAGAAGCCTATCCAGTCTTCCCATAGAAAGTGACCCCTCACAGAGGATGATGAGCCAGATGAGAGATGCATACATGCAAGGCTTATAGAGGAGGAGGAGCTTGAGCTTGTCTTGAGGAGATTGAGACATGATGAGTAGATGAGACGAGCTCGAGTGTTGAACTAGGTAAGGGGTGATGGCCACTTCGGACAGAGTATCACTACTGAGCACACTATCCCGCAGGAGGAGGGTGGCCAGACTCAGCCACACACTGGCGCTTAGGCACCCAAGAATTGTTTTTGACCTCTTATATGTCATTTTATTTTTGATTTTGTGCATTGGGGATAATGCACATATTTTTCGATGGGGTGTGGGTAGTTATGGGCCACAGTGAAGTCTGAGTAGCTTGGGTCCATAACTACGCCAATTTTGATCCTGGGATTTTCTTGCCTGGGTTCTTTTTCCCCGTGGATATTTACTTTCTTTTAAACTAGCACATTTAGGATATTTAGATAATATTTGTAGCATATAGTACCAATACTTGTGGCATATAGCATGTTTTTGTGTTTTATTTGTAAAAAATGATACTAAATATTTTTATTAGTAGTTAGATAGAAACAATGCATGTTTAGGTGTGTGACAATGTTTATTCTGACAAGTGAGGGTATATTGAGATAAAAAGTATGTAGTGCCATATGAGTGTGAGCAAAATTTGCTAAATTCATGTGTTTTGTGCTAATTCAGAACTTGCCCTGTTACTCTAAGTTAGATTGTAGATTAATTAGATTAGGAAAGGATCTTAGGCCATTATTTTTAGTTGTCCACTTAGCCTAAAATGACCAACCAAAAGAAATATAATCCCTTGTTCCTAATGTTTGAGCCTAAGATGTACCTATTCTTTGAAAGCACCTGATTAACCTAGCCTTTTTAGTTATAAACTCCTAAAATTAGGTCCTACATTGAACATTGTGCACCTTGACTGAGGCAAAAAACCTATTTCGAGGGTGGCCACCAAAATGACCTTGGTTCTGAGGACGGATAGTGTGCACCTCAACATAGGCTAAAAGCCTAAGTTGAGGGTGGCTAGTGTAAGGGGAAAATAAAAAAATAAGGGGGTGAGTTAGTAATACAGAGCAAAAGAAAAAAAATCTTGTACTAGGTACAAAAAAATGAGTGATGGCTTAGTTGTAAGATAAAAAGCAAAATGAATTGTAGAATCAAGGCAAAAAGTAGAAAAATGAAAAGAAAGCGCTCCATCATCACCTCTATTCTTGTACAAATTGGGCAAGATCTTGCATAATTTCTTCATTGATCTTTGCTTTCTTCGAACCAACATTGACAAGACATGAACTTTTGGTGGATGCTCTATCTCTCTGCCCCCATGCACGATTAGTTTTGACCACTCTCTCCATTATTTATGCTATCCTTGCGAATGGCTAATCTAAGAACATGCCCCCATGATAGTATCAGCAAAAGCCTGACTGTTCTCATCAAGGACACCATAGAAGATCTCCACCAAGGCATCATCAAATATCTTGTGGTCTGGGAAACTTCTTAACGATTTGGTAAACCACTGCCAAGTAGTACTGGTTGAATCACTAGGAAGTTGCTCAAAGTTGTTGATCTGGTCCTTCAACTTGAGTTTCTTCTATCTAAGGAAGTGCCTTTCCGAAAAGGCCTTCTGTAAATCTACGCAACTGGTGTTCGAACTCTGCGGGAGTTCAGATAACCATAATGCTACATTGCCTATAAGAGACAATGGGAAGATACCAAGTTTCACAACATCCATAGATAGATTATGTGTTCCCATCATGCTCATGCAGATGAATGCAACATTCTGTAGATGGCTATGAGGATCCTCCGATGGTAAGTCCGCAAATAGCCCATGGTTCTGTGGCATCTAAAGCAACTCACTCGAGATTGTGAACTTTGTATCTGCTGGTGGTGGTGGAAACACAATAGCTCTAGTCAACTCCATAGCCACAGGATTTAGCCTATATTGGTTCCACTGATAAGCATTGGCATTAAAATCCTAAGGATGTGGAGAAATGTCCTCAAGAAGAGGTAGATTCTCTTGATCAACATTTTTATTCTCATTCTTGTTCAAAGCTGCATTGGCCATATTGTTAGCATTGTCTTAGGCCATTCTCCTCAATGTTTTGTTAATCTCTGGGTCAAATGGAGTCAAGGGCCTCCCTTGACTTCGTGTGTTGTGCATACATTACACTTACACCCTTTAAAGAACACAAAAAGAAAAACAAAACATAAAATGTGGGAAAGAAGGATTTATACCCAAATTACTATGAATTAACTAAGTCTAGTCCTATTCCCCAACAACGCCGCAAAAATCTTGATGTCACCAAGTTACACCTCCTTTTAGAGGATAAAACGATCACTATCAAGAAATAAAACCAAACCAATGCTAGGGTTGAACCCATAGGGAATACGTAGAATCAAGAGAATTCAATGATTGCAATTGAAGTAGTTAACCAACTTACTTCCCTAAAAAGGGGAGGGTTTTTTGTGATAATCAATGAAAAATAAACTAAACTAACTAACATAAGAGAGAAATCAATATTGAGAGAAACTAGGGTATTCTGTTTCCTATGATTCCCTAACTTAGTATCACCGCATAATCTAATTCTTTTCTAGTGTGTAGCATGCAGGAAAGTAAGTTAAGTTCACCAAGACCTTTGGTCAAAGATGAGAGGTGAATTCCACTACGTAACTTAGCCCATCTCCATAGTGTGCATTACTAACCCTTACCTATTAGTCCCAGTACAACCTCCCATTAACCCAGTTTAGTTGATTAGACGAGAACACATCAATCAAATCCTATTAATTAATCTCTTTTCCTATTCATTACTACCTTGGTCTAGTCAATAACACTAGGCAAATTCTAATACTGGCCACTATCAAAAAATATGCAAAATAAAGAGAATTAATTGATACATGCATACATATTTTACAAGAATTATGAATTATCTAGTTTTACCTTGTTAGTTCTTCATGGTTCACAAAACCCAAGTTGTGGATTTAGATATTCATGATTTGCGTAAATGCAAGAATTATGAATTGACAGAACATAATTAAACACTTACATAATTGAATTAAGAAAAAGAAAATTGAACTCCAAAGAGAATCATGGTCACAGCCAAGTTACTCCTCTCTTTTAGAGGATAAAGCAGTCATTATAAAGGTTAGGGTCAAATCCCACAGAGAATATGGAGATTCACAATGAATTCACTAATACACAATTTAAGTAATTAACAACTCAATTCCCCGAACGGGGGTTTTCAATGTTCAACAAGAAAATAAACTAAACTAACTATCACAAGAGACAATCAATAATGGAGAGCAACATGGTTATTATGTTCCCCATGATTCACCAACTCAATATCCCTAGATAATTCAATTCTTGAATAAAGTATAGCATACAAGACAGTAAATTTATGTTCACCAAGCCTTTTGGTCAAAGATGAGAGGTAAATTTCAGTATATGACTTAGCTTATCTCTACAATGTGCAATACTAACCATTATTCATGTCATAGTCAACCTCCCATTGGTCTAGTTCAGTTGATTAGACAAAACCACATCATCGAATCCTGTTAATCAATCCCTTTTCCTATTCATTACTACCCGAATTGGGAAGGTAACATGATGTGTTGTTAAAAATAACACATTTGATGCTTAGAACATAGGATTTTGTGTGTTCTTAATGCGATATTTATAGTTTTATGTATTTTTGTTTTTTAGCTTACAGATAAGTCGGGTGGCATGATTTTTGGGCAAAATTGCAGACTCTTCTGATTTTTGATGGTTTATCAGACCCTCTATGTGTCGTTGAGTGGGTTTCATGAAGATTTCCAGTGAAAGATGAGATCTAAAGTTTAGCTACGCAAGACCTCTATACGAGTCATTGATCACTCTACAATTCGTATAAAGTGGTTTCATAAAGAATTTCATTAAGATCTAGTGAAGGACCAGTTGATGCAGATGAAGTCTACGAGAGTACAACATGAGTTGTGAATCAACCTATGACTCGTAAAGTGAATTTGTTGCAGTGAGGTCTAAGATTTCAAGTGTTAAACACGAGCCCACAATTATGACTCATAATTCAATTTATGAGTCATAAATTCCTATCGTGAAAAGTTGCTGACCATTTTTTGCATTTTTAAGCACTTGTTTCTAAATACTATAAATAGTACTCCTTCCGTTCCATTTTATATGGCACCCTTTCCTTTTTTGTCCATCCCAAAAAGAATATCACCTTAATTAAATTGGAAACAATTGGCCTCTAAAATTTCCTTTTCACCCTTAATAAAATGATTATCAACCACACAAATATCTAAGAATGATTTTAGACCACAAGTTTTAAAATTCTTCCTTTTTTTCTTAAACATCATGCCATGTCAAAGAGTGCCACATAAAATAGGATGGAGGGAGTAATTTTTAGGTTAATGTTGAAGAGAATACAGTAGCGAATGTCATTAGAAAGTACTTTTAGGGTTTTGTACTTGGAGACTTCAATCTTGGAGAAGAATACAATTGAGGATTCATTATACCTTCAAATCTTGTGATTCTCAATATATTTTGGATTTGCTTGTTCTTCAACTCAATTGGGTAAGTGATTAATTATGTTTTCTCAATTTATGATTTGATTCTCAATATATATTGGATTTGCTTGTTCTTCAACACAATTGTGTAAGTGATTAATTATATTTCTCAATTCATGGTATTTTCATCTACCCATGGCATGAGTAGCTAAATTCACAACTTGGGGTTGTTGGAACCATGAAGATCTAATAAAAAAAACTTGGATAATTTACAATGCTTAGAATAGGTATTTACATGTATTAATCAATTCTCTTTGTTTTATATGTTTTCTACTGGTGGCCAACATGAGAACTTGCCTAGTCTTACCTTCCTGATCCAGGTGGTGATGAATAGGAAGAGAGATAGATTAACAGGATTCGATGATGTGTTCTCGTCTAAACAATCAATTCTGGACCAACAGGAGGTTTACTGGGACTATAGGTAATGGTTAGTATTGTACATTATGGAGATGGGCCAAGTCACATAGTGAGATTTGCCTCTCACCTTTGAACAAAGGGCTTGGTGAACTTAAATTTACCGTCCTGCATGATATACGCTAGTCGAGAATTGAGTTTTCCTGGGATATTGAGTTGGGGAATAGTGGGGAACACAATTCCCAAATTGCCCTCCGTTATTGATTGTCTCTTGCTTTAGTTAGTTTAGTTTAATTTCTTGTTGAACATTGAAAACCCCTCCCCCCTTTCGGGGAATTGAGCTGTTAATTACTTGACTTACCTATTGCTGAATTTTTTGTGATTCTTCGTATTCTCTGTGGGATTAGACCCTAACCTTTGTAAGGTTTTATATTTGACAACAACTGCTTTATCCTCCAAAAGAGAGGTGTAACTTTGGCGTGATCAAAGACTATGGCACCATTATCAGGGAATACGACTAGACTTAATTGAATTCACTAGTATTTGTAATTCAAGTGCTAGTCCTTAGTTCCCTTGTATTTACGTTTGTTTTTATTTTTGTTTTTGTTTTTGTTTCTTTGCAGGTTATACTAGTAGTGTATGCCCAATACTAGAAATTAAGGAAATCCCTTACCTCTATTTGATCCAAAAATGAAAAGAATTACAAGAAAAATGGCCCAAGAGAATACTAACATCGCAGGTAATGCAGCCTTGAATTAGAATGTTAATGATGATGATCAAAATGATAACCCACTTCCTTTGTAGAATATTCCACAACATAGGGATTTCAATGACAATGCTTATCAATGGAATCAATATATAGTGAACCCTATGTCTATGGATATGACCAGGGCTATTGTGTTTGCACGACTACAGGCTAACATAAAGTTTACAGTTTCTAGTGGGCATCTGCAAATGCTGCAAAACTATGGATTATTTGCAGGCCTACCATCAGAGTACCCACATAGCAACTTGCACAATGTGGTATTTGTTTGTAATAGTATGATGGGGATATGCTGTAGGACTTTGTGTTTCCCATTATCTTTTATAGGTAATGCTAGGTTATGGCTATCTGAGCTCTCACATAGTTTAATCACTAGTTGGACATATTTTCAAAAGGCTTTTTTGGAGAGGTACTTCCCTAGATCGAAGAAGCTCAAGTTAAAGGATAAGATAAAAAAACTTTGAGCAACTTCTTGGTGATTCAATTAGCATTATATGGGAGCAGTTTACTAAGTGTTTAAGGAGTGTTCCTGACCACAAGATAGATGATGATGCCTTGGTTGACATCTTATACTGTGCCCTTGATGAAAATAGTCAAGCTTGTGCCGACACCATTATGACGGACATATTTTTAGATCTACCATTTGCAAGGATTGCCAAACGTATGAAACAAGTGATCAAGATGAATCGTGCATGGGGAAAACAAGATAGAGCTTCTATAAGGATTTCATGTGTTATTAATATTTGTTCAGGGCAAGCCAAGATCAATGAGGAGATTATGCAACAACTTGCTCAATTACGCACAAGTATGGATGTTGTGATCAAGTAGAACAAGAAAAGAGTGAATGCGGTAGTTCATCAACCTCCACGTACACCCATGTATGAGGAATCTTATTTTGAGAAGGATACTTGCTTTATGAATGATCAGACGGGGGGTTTTCGAACCAATGCCCAAGGTTCCAATCAAGACTATTGGCACCAAGGTCAAAAAAACCATAGTCGAAACTGTGGTAGAGATGGAGCTTATAGAGACAATCGAGGTGGTTATTATGAGAGGAATATGGGTCCTAAAACAGATTAGGGCAGAAGAGATGGTTTCAAAAATGTTCCATATGTGCCACCACATAACCGAGATGCTGGTACAAGTAATTCTAGAATTGAGGAGATGTTTGATCACTTGTTAAAGAAGGCGAAGGCATAAGATGAAACTCTAAGGGGCATGAAATATGATATATCAAGCATTAATCAAAAGATAGAGTCTCATTCTATGGTTATTAAACAACTTAAGCAACCATTTGGTCAAGTGTCAACTCAGTTGAATCAGCATCAAAAGTGTAAATTTCCTAGCAACACAGTTCAAAATACAAAGAATGAAGGGCAATATATGGCAGTTACTATTAGTGGTGGCAAGAGTAAAATTAATCCTCCTATGCTAGTTGAGGTTGAAGATGTTAATGAGTAGATAGTTGCAGATAAGGATATCGTAATGAGATGATTGTCAAGGATGGGGTGATTGAGGTAGCAAAAGGACCATAGAAGTATAAGCCCGTCCCAAGGCATCCTCTTGCCTTTCCCTTAAATACTCAAAAAGAGGGAGAAAGAAAGAAAGTTTAAACACTTTCTCTCTATGCTTAAGCAACTATCCATCAACATCCCTCTGATTGAAGCATTGGAGAACATGTCGGGAAATGCAATATATATGAAATATTTGGTTACCAAAAAGTGAACAGTGAGCTAGGAGCTTTCTCAAGAGCTTTAAAATTATAGTGTTATTAGTAATAAGATCTTGGCTCAAAAGCATGAAGACCCAGGTGCTTTTATTATATATTGCACTTTAGGAGATGTAAAGTTCGCAAGGGCACTATGTTATGTGGGTGCTAGTATTAATTTGATGCCTTTTGCAGTCTACAAGAAGCTTAGTTTGGGTGCCCCTACACCAACTAACATGCAGTTGTTGATGGCAGATAGAATGACGAAGAAACCTGTAGGGATAGTCTTTGATATGTTGGTAAAGGTTGAAAAATTCATATTCCCTATAGATTTTGTGATTCTTGATGGTGAGGTTGATTTTGATGTTTCTATTATTTTGGGATGGCCCTTTTTAACTACCGGTCACAACTTGGTTGATATGGAGAAAGGTCTGCTCAATATTAGATTTGGGAAGGATGAGATCGTGTTCAATGTGTGTCAAAAAGCAAAAATGGATAATGATATGAGAGTGGTTTTGTTTATCGAGACTACTGATGATGATGAGGTAGAGGTACCACTTGAGCTACAACTAGGTGTTGACACTTTAGAGGCAGTGTTGATGAAGTTCGATTATGAAGGTATCCTAGACTATGATGAGATAGTAAATGCTCAAGGGGTGTCATTTGGTCCTAGACGCCAAACTAAACTAGAGCTAGACTTGCAAAATCAAGAGTCACCGCCCATAAAGCCCTCTATAGAAGATCCACTAGTGTTAGAATTGAAAGAACATCCAACACATTTAAAATATGCATTTTGGGGAGTTAATAACACTTTGCCTGTTATAATAGCTGTAGATTTGACTGATGAGCAAGCAGATGACCTTTTAATAGTGCTCATACAATTTAAGAAGGCCATCGGATGGATTATAGCAGACATTATTGGTATCCCTCCTGGGGTATATACATAAAAAATCTAGTTAGTCAAGGACTACAGGCCAAGGATTGAGCATCGAAGGTGCCTAAATCCTCCTATGCAAGTGGTTTTTCGCAAAGAGATCATTACATGGTTAGATGCAGGAGTAATCTACCCAATTCCCAATAGTGACTGGGTTATCCCGATACATCATATTCCAAAGAAAAGGGATATCACAGTGGTAACTAATGCTAACAATGAATTGATCCCTATGACGCCAGTCACAAGATGAAGGGTGTGCATGGATTACAGAAAGATCAATGGCTCGACAGAGAAGGATCACTTTCCTATGATATTCGTAGATCAGATGCTTGACAAACTAGTAGAAAAAGGGTGGTACTATTTTCTCGATAGGTATTTCAGCTATAATCCGATCATCATCGCTACGGAGGATTAGAAGAAGACCACAGTTACATGCCCTTATGGCACCATCACATTTAAGAGATGCCATTTGAGTTGTGTAATGTCCAAATAACATTTCAGAGATGTATGATATTCTTCTTCTCAGACATGGTGGAGAGTACTATCAAAATCTTCATGGATGATTTTAGTGTGGTTAGAAACTCATTTGAGGATTGTTTGGCACACCTGCATGATGTGTTGCAAAGATGTGTAGAAATTCATCTGGTGCTAAAATGGGAAAATATTATTTCATTGTGAAAGAGGGTATTGTGTTAGGCCACAGGATATCTGGAAAAGGCATTGAGGTCGACAATGCTAAAGTTGAGGTGATTGGGAAGCTTCCACTACCCGTCTCAGTAAAGGGTGCGAGGAGTTTATTAGGACATGCAAGATTCTATCAGAGGTTCATAAAAGATTTCTCTAAAATTTCACACCCATTGTGTAAATTATTAGAGAAAGATGCTAAGTTCATGTTTGATGATGCATGTATCTAAGCCTTTGAAGAGTTAAAGAAGAGGTTCATCTCAACACCAATTATTGTGGCTCCAGACTGGTCCAAGCCCTTTGAAATCCTGTGTGATGCAAGTGGGGTCACTCTAGGTGTTGTACTGGGACAATACAAGTAGAAGATATTACATCCAATATATTATGCCTGTAAAGCCCTTAATACAGCACAAAAGAATTACAGTGTCATAGAACAAGAGTTACTTGCATTGGTCTTCGCATTCAAAAAGTTCAGATCATATCTGTTGAGAGCCAAAGTGGTGGTGCATACAAATGACACAGTACTTAAATATTTGATAGCTAGAAAGGATGTGAAGCCAAGGTTTATAAGATGGGTGCTTCTCTTGAAAGAGTTCAACTTTGATGGCATTGACAGAACAAGGATAGAGAATCAGGTTGGAGATCACCTATCAAGATTGGATAATGGGGCAATGATTAAATTTGATGATGGATTGGAGATAAATGATTCCTTCCCTAATGAGAGAATGTTGGCTGCATCACATGATCTGATACCTTATTTGCAGATTATGCAAATTACTATGTGAGTGATATCATGCTACCCAACTTAAACACACATCAACCTCAAAAGTTTATGCATGATATGAGGAAGTTCTTTTGAGATGACCCATACTTATTCTATGTATGTACTAATGGGATTATTCATCATTGTGTTCCTGAAGTTGAAATGATGAGCATACTTGAGGCATACCACTCATCATTGATGAGTGGACATGATAGTGGGGTCCGAACAATCCACAAGATTTTACAATGTCGGTATTTTTGGCTCACCATGCACCAAGATGCCCATGACTATGCCAAAGCTTCTGATAGGTGCCGAAGAGAAGATAGAGTTACTCGCAACCATGAGCTCCCTCTAAATCCTATTTTGGTGATTGAGTTGTTTAATGTGTGGGGGATAGTTTTCATGGGACCATTTGTTAGCTCACATTGAATCAATTACATCTTAGTTGCTGTTGATTATGTATCAAAGTGGTGAAGGCCATGGTTCTACCTGACAATAAGGGTAAAAAGTGTTACAACATTCCTGAAAAGGAATATCTTATCCAGATTTGGTACTCCTTGGGCTATCATCAGTGATGGAGGTTCTCACTTCTGTAATAGACTTCTTAAATCTCTTCTTGAAAAGTATGGAGTAAAACATAGGGTAGCTATGCCTTATCATCCCCAAACAAGTGGGCAAGTGGAAGTGTCAAATAACAAAATTAAATATATTTTATCTAAGATTGTGAATGCAAACTGAACAGATTGGTCACGGAAGCTGGATGATGCATTATGGGCATATCGAACTACATTGAAGACTCCTATAGGAATGTCTCCATATCAACTTGTCTTTGGTAAGACATGTCATTTGCTAGTGGAACTTGAGCATAAAGCATTGTGGGCATTAAAGAAGTTGAATCTGGATTGTAATGATGCAACCACCTCTGGATTGTGCCAACACAACGAGATTGATGAATTTAGATTGAAAGCATATGATAACTCAGCCTTGTATAAGCAACGAATGAAAATACAACATGACAGTCGTATAGAAAACTGCCAATTCACACATAGGGACTTGGTGCTACTCTTCAATTCGAGACTAAAGTTGTTTCCCATGAAGCTAAAATCCAGATGGGTGAGACCCTTTCGATAGCACATGTCTTTGATCATGGGGCCATTGAATTGGACAGACAAAATGGAGGTACTTTCAAAGTAAATGGTCAAAGAGTCAAGTCATACCTTGGAAATGTAGATGAAATTAAGACGGTTAAAGAATGGGATCTTGAGGAAGTCTGAGTACTCATGATAACTATATTGTGCTACAATAATAAATAAGGCGTTTCTTGGGAGGCAAGCCAAGGTAGACAATGACGCTTAGGCACCGAGGTATGTTTTTGACCCTACTTGTTCTATTTGTGCTTGAGTTGGTACATTAGAGACAATGCATAATTTTTTCGATGGGGTGTGGGTACTTATAGGCCTCAGTGAAGTTTTGAGTAGTTTATGGTCCATAACTATCCCAAATTTAGATCCCGAGGTTTTCTTATCTGTGTTCTTTTTTAATCATGGTTATTAAATTTATATTTAAACAACACGTTTAGGATATTTAGATAATATTTGTAGCATATAATCTTAATACTTATGTCATATAGCATATTTTTATTTTTTATTACGAAAATTGGTACCCACAAATTTTTTTTGATTAGTTGTTAAATGGAAACCATGTATGTTTGGGTGTTTGCCAATAGTTGTTCTGATAAGTGAGGGTAATTGAGACATGAAGCATGATATGTCGGTCTCTTGTTGATAATGTATGCAATGACATGCGAGTGTGAGCTTATTTTGCTAGATTCGTGCATTTTGTGCTAATTCAGAACATGCCCTGTTACTCTAAGTTAGATTGTAGATTAAATGGATTAGGAAGGGATCTTAGGTCTTTTTTCTTTAGTTAGTCCACTTTAACCCAAAAATGACCAACAAAATGAAGTTTTTTATTCCTTGTTCCAAATATTTAAGCCTTAAATGTACGAATTCCTTCCAAAACACCTAATTAGCCTAACCTTGTCTAGTGAAAAATCATGATATTGGCCTTGGTCTATCCTTGAGCATTGTGAACCTTTATTGAGGCAAACGCTTAAGTTGAGGGTGGCTACCAAAAGTGGCCCTGGTTTGGGGAATAGATATTGTGTATTTCAATACAGGCTAAAAGCCTAAGTTGAGGGTGACCGTATTTTCTGTTAAAACTACATATCATATCTTAAGAAAGAAGAAACATAAAGTGGATTGCTATGTGGTTCTATGGAAAAATAAGTTACCTTACAAGGTCAAGTTGTGCTTATGGAGAATTATTCATAGAAGAATTTCCACTGATGATGTCATAAAGGGGATAGGGATTCCTATTGCCTCAAAATATTATTTCTAGGAGGGTGGTAGGGTGGAGACAATTAATCACATTTTTCTAACATCCATACTAGCCCAAAAGCTGTGGGGGAGTTTTGTTGTTTTTGTAGGTTTCAATCCATGGAGAACCTCACTATCAAATAAGGTCCAAGAATGGTTGAGATTTACAGGAAATTTTAGAGGCAAGAGTATTTTGAATCCATCCCAGCAATTCAGATTGAAGAACTATGGAATTTCAGGAATTCAAAGAGACATGAAAAGCAGACCACATTTTATTTGATGCATAAGAACTGGCTTACGATTGTTAGGTTACTAATGAGATCTACTTATTCAGGATTAAGAATTTCTTCAAAATAGGTGGACTGCTTTGACATTCTCTAATATGTTAAACAAAAATTACTATGTCAAATAGTAAAATGGGATGTGCCTGAGGAAGGTTGGGTCAAATTCAATACTGATAGGGCTAGCAAAGGGAACCCAGGTGTCAGTTCCTATGGATTATATGTTAGAGATTGCTTTGGTGATCTAATATATACAGAAGTAGGCAACATTGGAGTGATTACCTGTATTGCAATTGAGGCTATAGCAGCAGGGAAGGCTTTAATGTTTTGTAACTTGAATGGTTTTCAGCAAATCAGACTAGAAGTGGACTCTTTTAGTCTTAAGGATATTCTAAGAAAGGAGCATATAGTAGAAGAGTGCATGAGACTAATGCAGAGCATAAACATTTAGGTGGAGCAAATTAGTTAGCTAGCTACATGGCTAACCTAGCTATTCAGTAACATAACACACAAACATTCCATTCTTCCAACCAATTACTCATACAAGCAAGAAGCATCTTATATACTGATAAGTTCCAATGCCCATCACTAAGAATAAGACTAGGGAGGGGGATTGCTAGTAGGCATGCATAGGCTAATTTTCGTAGATTAGTCAACACAGACACATGAAAGAATTTACAAAGAGAAAATAGAACATCAAATAAACAAAGAGACTTTTATACTACTGTCTACAAGCCTATCGAGTTCAGCTCCAAAAAGTAATGCTATTTATCAAAAGGAAGTGATAGGACCCAAAGATGTAGATTTTCAAGCACAAGCATCCTCCATCAAGAACATCGTAAGCAACTCTCTTCTCCTCTTCATTATAGAAAGAAGTCAGATGTCAAAGGAAGGACATAAGGATAATAACAGGAAAGCTATCTGCGCTTTACCTAACCAGGAATGTGAAGATAACCTACATGCCAAACCTCTTCTGTGTAACACATCATTACCGAAGATGACTCTTACAAGAAGAAATATTGGAGTCAGGCTACTACTTAATCGGAACT
>DF362120.1:340-31365 GCA_000787875.1 Solanum virginianum
TTGGCTTGCTAGTGCTATCTACTCACTTAAAGGCATACTGAAGGTGGAATTCCTTATAATGCATATAGAAAGCGCATAGGTACAGGTTGGTTCTCCCGGACCTTATCGACAACGGGTGCCAGTCCGCCTTAATGGAATTTGAGGCGTGACAATTTTTTCATGAAATAACAATAGTATTTTAGTTAAAATCATGTGACGATGTTATAAGAGAAAAAATCGTAATTATGTTTAGATTACAAAAATCTATCAATGTATAAAGAAGAAGAAAAGAATTCACATATTCTAATATATATGTATCTAGACATAATTTGTTTTTTAAATTTACTTGTAATTAATAAAACTAAGTGACCGATATAAGAGTGAAAACACATGTTTAATTGAACTTTTACTCTTATATATGTGTCACGACCCAACCTATGGGCCGTGACTAAACACCCGATTGGGCATTCAGACATAACTGCTAAGTCAAACTCCAATCATAATAACTAACTCATTTACAGAAATTTCGGCAGAGTTTCCTTTGTTGTATTAGCTAACCGAACCCTGCACACAGACAATCCCAACAAACAGAACATATATATATATATACGCAGGCCGACAAGGTCACCGCTGTGGTTAAATCGCCCAACATACATAGCATACGTACATAATATACAGACAGACTGACATGTCCCACACACACAGGAGTCCACAAACCTCTAATAATGAACAAACTGAACCATAAGACGGGACAGGGCCCCGTCGTACCCTCAAATGGACATAATACAAAATATAGAAGTAGCGAATATACCAAAAGTTGCTCCGAAGCAAAGGATTTCTTCAAAAGGTGGACAAGGGTCCTAAACTGGTGGTCCGCTACTCTGCACGTCTGTACCTGCGGGCATGAAATGCAACCCCCCAACAAAGGGGGTCAATACGAAGAACGTACTGAATATGTAAAGCAGAGGACACATATGTACACAAAAGTAACAGACTGAGCAGAGGCATAGGAGTCAAACTTATATGCAAATATCAAATAAATATCTTTCTTTTGTTTCCAAAATATCAAACAGATGCATAATGTATGGGAACGATGGCGAACTCTAAACTCGCGCCATATCACAGCATCACACCAGAAGGTTCAGATCTCCAACATCTCCGACATAAATCACAAACGTGAGGATAAGTGAGCTAGCATCTCTGTACTCATAAATCCCAGAGTAAATGTGGCATAAAGCCACCAAACCAAAGGCCCAATCTCACCATATCACCAAACTAAGCGAAGCCGACCCTTGGGCCGAGCCGACCCCGCTGCCAACCTCAGAATTTATATATATAATATATTACGCATGATAACAACCGACTCGAGAACCAGTGAACGAAGTCATAATTGGAACGAGTAGAGTCGTGAGAAGTCATGTGCATGGATCAAACTTTAAGTATCAAACTTTAAGTATCAAACTTTAAATATCAAACTTTAAGTATCAAACTTTAAGTTCATAGGAGTCAAGGTAGAACTAGTTTCTTTAAAATCATCAAGAAGGAACAAAGGCATATTTAAGCCCAAATTGGAAACAGAAAAGGGACTTCTTGAGCTTATAACTCTAACAATTTATAATTAATTCATGCCACAAGATCAAAATGCTTTGCATACCTCTCTTCCTACTCCAAATTAACTCCAACATCAAGCTAACTCGACTTAGTCAAGCTAACTTGACTTACTCCTCCGGACGTGCAATATCTACGATAATCACAATAGCGTTCTTAATTAACTACAATCCTTTACGGGTCTTTAAATTTCAAGTTTAGCCTTAACTTTTATAAAAATTTTGCTAGCATCTCCCCTTAAATTAGGCCATCCTGAGACTCTTTCTCCCCCCCAATCCATCAACAACAACAACAACAACAATTGCACAACAAACAGTGAACCTTTCTAAGTCCAAAACTTCGCTAATTCGCTAACGTATTTCATATTCTCATCAAAACTGAAAAACAGGGCAGCATACTCATTTTATACATACTTAACACACCCGAACACTTCCACACTCCAAGAATCAAATTACATCATTCAAGTGTCAAACGAAACCTTACAACATCACAACGTAACATTTCATTACCTAAATTTATCCAAATTCAACTAACACTTCAAAAGTATATACAAACACTTTCCAATACTTCTCTCACCTCATAAGAATCATTTTTACAACAATTAAGCGCAAGTACAAGATTTTAAGACAAAACAACTTTACTATCAAATAGCCCCAATTTCAAACCCACTTGAAGACCTCACAATTAACTTAAATAAGTAATTCTCCAAGGTTTTTCATTGCAATATAACGTTCACAAACACCCATACAAGCTTTAAATTTAACTCAAACCAAAAGAAAATCAACATACCTTGTCAACCCCTTAAGAACTTCAAATCGTGAATACCGAATTACTAGGTGTTTCCTTGGCAATCCAACGCTTCCACGCTACTTGGGGGGTCCCATATACTAGGCTTGTAGCGTCAAATAGTTGAAAGATAAAAAAAAAGTGAATTGTTGGGGAAATTACTGTTCACCCGAGAGCTTGTTTCAGGGGTTCTTGAAGTTTTCTCTTTTTTTTTCTAAGTATGGAGATGTAAGGAAGGGTCTAGAATGAAATATACATATACTTATACATAATAATGAAGCCTTAGACCCTTTTTGGTCCCACCCACACTTGTCCCAATTAGATTTATACACAATTAAGTGGGACCACAATTAAATAAATGATCTCTAGATTTTTTTTGGTCTAAAGAAAAATATGTATAACATAAATTAAAGGGAAATCTTACACATGAGTACATGTGTATACATAATTATATATACTCACACCTCCTTTAAATATTCCACTAGAGTTCTCAAAAAAATACCCTTAAGTCCCGAATTTCCAAAAATTGCACCATTAGCCCCAAATTCCGTAATGATTCCAACTTGAGTTCTAAAAAAAATACCCTTAAGTCCTGAACTTCCAAAAATTGCACCATTAGCCCCAAATTCCGTAATGGTTCCAACATACCATAATACGGGTTCTAACATCCTTCCCCCCTGAAGAACATTCATCCTCGAATGTTATATAACCTTATGAGTTTTCAACCACAACACCATATCCACAATGAATAGCTTAACTATCACATACCATGCTTAAACAAGGAAAATGAGTTACCTGAAGATACGAAAAATAAATGAGGGTATTTTTTCTTTCTTCTTCATTTGCTCCTCCACTTCCCAAGTCATCTCCTCTCTATTATTATTATTATGCCAAAGCACCTTAACTGAGGCTACATCTTTGTTTCACAGTTTCTTGACTTGACGGTCTAATATTGATACAGGTCGTTCTTCATAAGTTAGCTCCTCAGTAACCTGAATGTCATCCACAGGAAAAATTCTGGAAGGATCACCAATGCATTTATGAAGCATGAAAACATGAAATACCGGGTGCTCCTCCCAAATCAGCTATTAACTCTAACTCGTAGGCAACTTTGCCTATTCTGTGGATGATCTGATACGGACTAATGTACCTTGGGCTGAGTTTTCCCTTCTTACCGAACCTCATAACGCTTTTCATAGGTGATATTTTCAGGAATACCCAGTCTCCTACCTGAAATTCTAACGGTCGTCGGCGGTTATCGGTATAAGACTTCTGTTTACTCTGGGCTGCTAATAATCGTTCCTGAATAAGCTTCACTTTGTCTACCGCCTGCTGGATCATGTCTGGTCCAATCAACCTAGTCTCACCAACATTGAACCAACGAATCGGTGACCGGCACTTCCTACCATATAATGCCTCGTACGGTGCCATTTGAATGTTGGAATGGTAACTGTTATTATATACAAACTCAATCAGCGGTAAATGCTCATCCCAGCTACCTTGGAAATCCATCACATAGGCCCATAACATATCTTCTAGAGTCTGAATAGTACGTTTAGCTTGGCCACCGGACTGGGGATGGAATGTTGTGCTGAGACTTACCTGCGTCCCCAAACCTTCCTAAAATGATCGCCAGAAATTTACCATAAACTGGGCACCTCTATCTGAGATAATGGATACAGGAACCCCATGAAGGTGCACTATCTCCCTGATATACAATCTGGCATAGTCCTCAGCCGAATATGTAGTCCGGACCGAAAGAAAATGAGTTGCTTTAGTTAGTCGATCAACAATAACCCAAATAGAGTCATACCTGCATAGAGTGCGAGGCAAGCCTATAACAAAGTCCATATTGATAATCTTCAACTTCCACGATGGTATATCTATCTCCTGTAACAACCCACCAGGCTTTTGATGTTCTATCTTCACTTGCTGATAGTTCGGGCATTGGGCAACAAACTCTGTTATATCTCATTTCATGCCATCCCACCAATATAAGCATCTGAGATCATGGTACATTTTTGTCGACCCAGGATAAATAGAATAGCGAGCATAATGTGCTTCGCCCATGATCTGTCGCCATAAATCTGCAACATCTGGTACACATAACTTGCCTCTGAACAATAAAGTTCCTTCGGGGGAGAGCTCAAAGGGGGTCTGGTCCTTTTCCAAGGCTATATCTCTGTATCTAACCAGGACAGGATCCTCATATTGACGCTGTTTGATTTTTGCTACAATAGAAAATTCAGCTATGCCTCGAACAGAAACTCCTACATTACCAGAATCAAGGATCCTCATATTGTTGCTGCTTAACTTCTGCTACAATAGAAGATTCAGCCATACCTCGAACGGAAACCCCTGTATCACCAGAATCTGACAGACGAACTCCTAGAGTAGCTAACTGTTGAATGTCACGAATTATCTCCTTCTTTTCTGGAGGTGAGTTAGCCAAGCTGCCCATGGACTTAGACTGAGCACATCTGCTATGACATTAGCTTTCCTTGGATGGTAGAGAATATCAATATCATAGTCTTTCAACAATTCTAACCACCATCATTGCCGCAAGTTTAGTTCTTTCTGCTTAAATATGTACTGGAGACTTTTGTGGTCTGTATAGATATCAACATGAATGCCATACAAATAATGCCTCTAAATTTTCAAGGCATAGATCACCGCAGCTAGCTCCAAATCATGGGTAGGATAATTTTGCTCATATAGATATTAACATGAACGCCATATAAATAATGCGTCCAAATTTTCAGAGCATGGATCACCGCAGCAAGCTCCAAATCATGGGTAGGATAATTTTGCTCGTGCTTCTTAAGCTGTCGGGAAGCATAGGCTATCACTTTGTCGTGCTGCATTAACATACACCCTAAACCCATACGGGAAGCATCGCAATAAACTATGTACCCATCTGGACCTTTAGGCAAAGTCAGAACTGGAGCTGTAGTCAATTTCCCCTTTAATAACCGAAAACTACGCTCATAGGCATCAGACCACTGGAATTTAGCTCCTTTCTGCGTTAGCCTTGTCAAAGGCACTGCAATAGAAGAAAATTTCTCTATAAACCTCCTATAGTAGCCAGCTAACCCCAACAAGCTACACACCTCAGTCGGCGCTGTGGGTCTAGGCCAATTCTTTACGAACTCAATTTTCTGGGAATCTACCCAAACGCTGTCAGCTCCTATAATATGGCCCAAGAACGCCACTGAAGATAACCAGAATTCGCATTTGGAGAACTTAGCATATAACTTTTGATGACGAAGAGTGCCAAGGACTGTTCTCAAATGTTCTGCATGATCCGCTTCTGACTAAGAATAAACTAGAATATCATCAATAAATACAATCACAAACACATCTAGAAACGGTTTGAACACTCGATTCATAAGGTCCATGAACACCGCTGGAGCATTTGTTAGCCCAAAGGACATAACTCTAAATTCATAATGCTCGTAGCGAGTTCTGAATGCCGTTTTAGGGATGTATTCTTCCCGCACCCAAACTTGATGATAACCAGAACGCAAATCTATCTTTGAGAAATACCTAGCTCCCTGCAACTAGATCATCAATCCTGGGGAGGGGGCATTTATTCTTAATAGTTACCTTGTTCAGCTGCCGATAGTCAATACACATCCGCAGCGACCCATCCTTCTTCCTTACGAATAATACCGGAGCTCCCCAGGGTGAAGTACTAGGCCAAATAAAGCCTTTCTCTAACAAATCTCTCAATTGCTCCTTCAATTCCTTTAGTTCGGTTGGTGCCATTCTATACCAGAGCTCCCCACAGAGAGGTGTTAGGCCGAATAAAGCCTTTCTCCAACAAATCTCTCAACTGCTCCATTAATTCCTTTAGCTCAGTTGGTGCCATTCTGTATGGAGGGATCGAGATAGGCTGAGTATCAGACAATAACTCTATAGCAAACTCCACTTCCCGCTCGGGAGGAAGACCGGGAAGTTCATCTAAAAATACGTCCGAGAATTCATTAACTACTGGAACAGATTGAAGAGTCAGGGATTCAGCATCCAAGTTATGCACCCGAACCAGATGACAAAGACACCCTTTCCTGATCATCTTGCTGGCCTTGAGGTATGAAATAAACTTACCCCTCGGCATAGCATATCTTCTAGAGTCTGAATAGTACAAAGATACCCTTTCCTGATCATCTTGCTGGCCTTGAGGTATGAAATAAACTTACCCCTCGGCATAGCAATATTACCCGACCATTCTAGAACCGGTTTTCCTGGGAATTAGAATTGAACTAACTTCCTTTGATAGTCAACCTTAGCATAACAAGAGGCTAGCCAATCCATACCCATAATTACATCAAAGTCTGTCATATCTAGTTCTATCAAGTCAGCCTGAGTACCACGATCACATATAGATACCGAACAATTTTTATAAACTCAGCTAACAATAATGGATTCTCCTACCGGTGTCGCGACCTTACAAGGCTCTATCTTGATCCTATCGGCTAGGTAGAGCATAAATACGATTTGTAGGACCGCTGAAACCTGGAGCTCCACCGCGAACTCTACCACGACCTGCTGTCGGTGAAATACCTCGCCCCGTAGGGCGCATAGCAACTGAAGCAGAAGAAGAAGCTCGACTGCGCCAGAGGTCTGGGCCGACCCCTCTGCACCAACCCTTTTGGGACAATCCCGCATCTGATGACCCCGACGACCACAAGTAAAACAGGCTCCCGTAGCACGGAAACACTCCCCCGGGTGACGCTTCCCACAATGCAAACATAGGGGAATAAAAAACCCCGGCTGGCTACTGGGTCCCGGTCCTGCCCCTGACTGGCTAGCACCAGCTGGTCTCCTGCTAGGGGTCTGAGAAGGTGTGCTCCGTGCCGGTCGAGGAGGATGACCACGCTGCTACTACCGCTGAAACTATCCACCCCAAAAATCTGCAGCTAAACCGGCCAACCTAGCCCTCTTTAGCGGACCTCTATCATCTGTCCTCTCCACCTGGCGCCCTCGACGATGACTCTCCATGCCCTGGGCATGGGCCTGGATGCGAGCAATATCCATCCCGAGTTGAGCAGCCATCACCAAACAACTGTCAGCATAGCATGGATCCAGCCCAAATGGAAATCTCCATCGAGCAATATCCATCCCAGGTTGGGCCGCCATCACTAGACAACTGTCAGCATAGTATGAATCCAGCCCCACAATATAGCGATAGATACGGTCTGTCATGCTGGAAACATGTGCCGGTGCATAACGAGCCAAGGAATCAAATTCCAAGTTATACTCTCGAACCGACCTGCCTCGTTGTCTTAGCATTAGAAACCTGTCTTCCCTGGCACGTCTGATTTCTGGAGGTAGGAAATGACCCAGGAACGCCTCAGTAAATTCACTCCAAACGGCGGGTGGGGCACCCTCACCCCTAGATAACAACCATGCCTCGTACCAGTTTGCTGCAACATTCTGTAGCCTGTAAGATACTAATTGTACAGATTCAGTGTCAGATGCTCCAACCACCCTTAAGGTCCACTGCATTTGCCGCACAAACTCCTGAGGGTCTTCAGAGGTTTTGGACCCAAGAAATTCTAGGGGTCCATAGGCCAAGAAATTATGCCGCACAAACTCCTGAGGGTCTTCAGAGGTTTTGGACCCAAGAAATTCTGGGGGTCCACAGGCCAAGAAATCACGAGCCCGAGTAATGTCTCGACAGGCTACCCGACTGCTTCCAGCCTCCTGTCGGTGGGCCTGATGTGCCACCAGCTGGGTTAGTAACTGAACTGCCTCCCTCACTTCCCCGATCTCTATACCTGGCTGGGGAGCTGGAGGTTCTGGCGCTCTAACTTCAGAAGCGGGTGGAGTGACTGAACTTGCTGTCGAGGGTATCCCCTCTGGTTCCAGCTGCCCATGGGCCCTAGCAGCTCCTCGACCTCACCAGGCCCCACCTACTACTGCGGTCCTACCCCTGCAGCCAGCAGGTGCTCTTCTTGGCGGCATATCTGAAATTAGAAAAAAATTAATTTTGGTCAGGAGGGGAATCATCCTACCAACATCGCTCTAACGCACGATCTAGAATCAGAAAAAAAAGGATCACCATAAGTGTTCTGTAGCCTCCTATTTATAGATGTGGTGTACAACACACCGATAAACAAGTCTCTACTAGACACGGTCTGTGGACACTCCGAGGACTAGCCGCTCTGATACCACTTCTGTCATGACCCAACCTATGGGCCGTGACTAAACACCCGATTGGGCATTCAGACACAACTGCTAAGTCGGACTCCAATCATAATAACTAACTCATTTACAAAAATTTCAGCAGAGTTTTTTTTGTTTTATTAGCTAACCAAACCCTGCACACAGACAATCCCAATAAACAAAACATATATATATACACGCAAACCGACAAGGTCACCGCTGCGGTTAAACCGCCCAACATACACAGCATACGTACATAATATATAGACTGACTGACATATCCCACACTCACAGGAGTCCACAGACCTCTAATACGAACAAACTGAATCATAAAATAGGACAGGGCCCCGTCGTAACCTCAAATGGACATAATACAAAATACAGAAGTAGCGAATATACCAAAAGTTGCTCCAAAGCAAAGGAGCTCTTCAAAAGGTGGACAAGGGTCCTAAGTTGGTGGCCTGCTACTCTGTGCGTCTGTACCTGCGGGCATGAAACGCAGCCCCCGAATAAAGGGGGTCAGTACGAAGTACGTACCGAATATGTAAAGTAGAGGACACATATGTACATAAAAGTAATAGACTGAGCAGAGGCATAAGAGTCAAACTTATATGCAAATATCAAATAAATATCTTTCTTTTGTTTTCAAAATGTCAAACGGATGCATAACGTACGGGAACGATGGCGACCTCCAAACTCGCGCCATACCACAGCATCACACCAGAAAGTTCAAATCTCCAACATCTCCGACATAAATCACAAATATGGGGACAAGTAAGCCGGCGTCCCTGTACTCACAAATCCCAAAGTAAATGTGGCATAAAGCCACCAAACCAAAGGCCCAATCTCACCATATCACCAAACTAAGCGAAGCCAACCCTTGGGCCGAGCCGACCCCGCCGTATCAAGCCAACCTCAGAATATATATACATAATATATTACGCACGATAACAACCGGCCCGAGAACCGGTGAACGAAGTCATAATAGGCACGAGTAGAGTCGTGAGAACGACATGCACAAAAATCTTTACCATAATCCCAAGTGTAAGCAAAATTATTCACTTCTAAAAATCAAAATATTACTTATCAAAAATTACAAAAGAATAGCAAAACCTTCAAAATGCTTAACAAACCTGTCAAACCTACGCCAAATTAACTCCAACGCAAAGCTAACTCGACTTACTCCTCCAGACGTGCAATATCTACAATAACCACAATAGCATTCTCAATTAACTACAATCCTTTACGAGTCTTTTAAATCTCAAGTTTAGACTTAACTTTTATAAAAATTTCGCAAGCATCTCCCCTTAAATTAGGCCACCCCGAGACTCTATCTCAGCCACAATCCATCAACCACAACAACAACAATCGCACAACAAACAATGAACCTTTCTAAGTCCAAAACTTCGCTAATTCGCTAACGAACTTCATTTTCTCATCAAAACTGAAAAATAGGGCAGCATACTCATTTTATACATACTTAACACACCCAAACACTTCCACACACTCCAAGAATCAAATTACATCATTCAAGCGTCAAACGAAACCTTACAACGTCACAACGCAACATTTCATTATCTATATATATCCAAATTCAACTAACACTTCAAGAGTATATACAAACACTTTCCAATACTTCTCTCACCCCATAAGAATCATTTTTACAACAATTAAATGCAAGTACAAGATTTTAAGACAAAACAACTTCACCATCAAACAACCCCAATTTCAAACCCACTTGAAGACCTCACAATTAACATAAACAAGTAATTCTACAAGATTTTTCTTGCAATATAACGTTCACACAACTAACCCAAACAAGTAATTCTACAAGGTTTAACTTGCCATATAACGTTCACCAACACCCATACAAGCTTTAAATTTAACTCAAACCAAAAGAAAATCAACATACCTTGTCAATCCCTTAAGAACTTCAAATCGTGAATACCGAATTACTAGGTGTTTCCTTGGCAATCCAACGCTTCCACGCTACTTGGGGGATCCCATATACTAGACTTGTAGCGTCAAAATAGTTGAAAGATAAAAAAAAAAGTGAATTGTTGGGGATTTACTGTTCAAACCCGAGAGTTAGTTCTCAGGGGTCTTGAAGTTTCCTCTTTTTTTTTTTTTCTAAGTATGGAGATGTAAGGAAGGGTCTTGTATGATGTATACATATACTTATTTATAATAATAATAATAATAAAGCTTTAGACCCTTTTAGGTCCCACCCACACTTGTCCCAATTAGATTTACACACAATTAAGTGGGACCACAACTTAAATTAATGCTATCTAGATTTTTTATTTATTTTAGAGAAAAACATGTATGACATAAATTAAATGGAAATCTTGCATATGTGTACATGTGTATACATAATTATATATACTCACATCTCCTTTAAATATTCCACTAGAGTTCTCAAAAAAATACCCTTAAGTCCCGAATTTCTAAAAATTACACCATTAGCCCCAAATTTCGTAATGGTTCCAACATACCACAATACGAGTTCTAACAATATGGTATAATATACACGTAATATTTTATTCTTGGACATTTTTTCTTAATCTGTGTGCACATCTTCACAGATTTAGTTAATATGGAATAAAAGAGAGCATCAAATTATTATACAGTGAGATAATAAATAATTATTTTAAATTATAGAGTGATTAATATATTTGGCAGAATGCTTGTATAATTAGATAATATTTTCTATAATGATTATAGATTTTTCTTACCGGTAGAATCTCATGTCAAAGATTACATTATTTTATATTATCGCTTCAAATCTTGAGAGAATATTAAAAGATTACGTATTTTAGACATTACAACTATAAAATATGTTTGACTATATTTGATTTTAATAATAATAATCTAAAAATAGTGATTCTCTTCATTAAAAAAATAGAGATTCACCATAGAGATCATTTTGAGCTCTTTTACGGTTTCCTTAAAATAATAATAATAATAATAATAATAATAATAATAATAATAATAATAATAATAATAATAATAATTATTATTATTATTATTATTATTATTACTATTATTATTATTATTATTACTATTATTATTATTACTATTATTGTTATTATTACTATTACTATTACTATTATTATTACGATTACTATTACTATTATTATTACTATTACTATTATTATTAGTATTAATATTATTATTATTATTATTATTACTATTATTATTATGATTATTAGTATGATTATTACTATTATTATTATGATTATTACTATTATTATTATGATTATGATTATGATTATGATTATTATTGTTATTGTTATTATTATTATTATTATTATTATTATTATTATTATTATTATTATTATTATTATTATTATTATTATTAGCAAACTAACAAAAAAAAAGAAAGAAAGAAAGAAGATAATTGAGGAAAAGAGAACAAACGTATGACAGGAAGAAAAGATAAACGAGAAAAAAAAAAAGGAAAGAAAATAAATGAGAAAAACAAGAAAAAATAAAATTTGATTTCAAATATTTAACTAGCATAAATATTAATTTTATTTAAAGAAATTAAGAATAAAGAAAAATAATAAAAAGATCTTTTTTTACAAAATTGATGTACTATTTGAATTCCAATTTAAATAGAATTTGAGTTAGAATTGAATGCCAACTTTTTAACCTCTCTTATAGATACTCTTCTTTGTTCTTCTTTTGATGTTGAGTATTAGCTTTATTGATAAATCTATGTTTATTCTTCATTGTTTAGAAACTATTTTTATTCTAACGCTTTCATTTTTACATGTAGATGAGTGATGAATGTGTTTGAGGTTGATATTTTGCTATCATATACTGATTTGAAGTGAAGCAAGTACTTTTAATTCTAATTTTGTTCATTTATTTTTTGATAAAAATAAATACATTCATTTATGTAAATAAAAAATAAATTTTAGTCAAGCACTTTATCTTTGTAATTATTTTTACATTATTATTTTATTAAAATAAATACTCATATTTTGTCTGATGGTCTATCTATTTAATTAGATTAAAAAACTTTTTTGGATGAAGACAAGAAGATTAACATTTGATAATTCAATAACTTTTATTCACGTAGAATATTTTCTTATTTATTATTTATTGATCTATTTAAAATATTTTCTTAATAATCATTTATGTAATTGATTTTTTGTCTACTTTATCGATTAACACATTATCTATTATATGCATTCTACATCTTCACATTTGCATACATTCACCGTAAGTGCACTTTTAATTTTTTAAAAGTGTAAATTATAATATTTTAAAATAAAAGAATATATTTAAATTCTACCTACTAATATAAAGAAGTAGTCATTTAAAATGAAATATTATGTAACTTGAAAATTAGCTCCTGACCTCTTAAATATAGTTATTAAATAATGAAATAACTATAAGTAAGGAACGATGAATCATAATTTGAAAGATAAATTTATAATATCATAGCTTAGACATACATGACACATAATTATTTTTTTATTAGATTAATTTATGATTTTACTTATCCTTTAAAATTAGCATTCAAGAATTTTTCATGTATCGAATAAGTTTATCATATATTAAAAGAAAAAATATTATAAAATAATCTAAATATTTTAACTAATATGAATAGTAGTAGTGCAAAAACAATTTTACAAGAATATTTTTTTTCTATAAATTGGACTAGAGGCCAAAGTATCAAAGTCATGGGTGAAGGAGAGATGGTGGGGGTGGAGGAGTATGGAGAGTAGAATGTTTATAAATAAATTGAGTGGAGTGAGGTGTCGGGTTAGAGTGTAGACATTTTTTCATACTTTATTGAAAATATTTTTTTTTTTTAAATATAATTTTAACATGCTCAAAGAGACATTTCAATATGAAATAATTAAAAATATTAATTTAATATTATCTATACATCACACGAATACGTATACTAATTTAATTTTAAATCATAATATATACAAAACAACAACTTCCCATTCCTTATTAGAGTTCGTTTCAACTTTCTGTAGAAGTTCACATGTAAATTTATTACTTTCAATTTTCTCCACATCACTACACCTAAAGAAGTTACAAATTAATTTAATTGTGAAGAAATTTTACCTAAAAGGGGTACATGAGGAGAAAAAGAAATATTATAAAACTATACTTAAATACACAAGAATTTAAACATTTATAATATACTTAATTGGTAATTTTAGAAGTCTAGCTAAAAAAAAAAACTACATAATTTCCATATGTTTTAGAAGTCTAGTAAAATAAAATTACTTGATTACCCCCCTACCCCGCCCCGCCCCCCACATTTATGTTAGAAGTACACAAGAATATTAGCAATAGCTTATGAATAACTCGTTCGAGTTAGGTTAAAGCATTGATAAATAATTTTAAGCATTGCAATAAATTTTATAAATACTTAGCTTTTACGGTACAATTTTGGACTATTTTTTTTCCGTAAAATAACAATAGTATTTTAGTTCAAATCAAGTGACGGATGTTATGATAGAAAAAATCATAATTACGTTTAGATTATAAAAATCTATCGATGTATAAAGAAGAAGAAAAGAGTTCACATGTTCTAATATATATATATATATATATATAGACGTAATTTTCTTTTTAAATTTACCCGTAATTAATAAAACTAAGTGACCGGTAATTGAATTTAAATAACTTATTAATAAATAATTTAATAAAGAAAATTAATTAAATTTTCGCATAAACTTTATGAATGGTCTAAATTTATTCGTTGCAACAATAATTTCATATATTATTATTATTCCATACTTTATTTATATGAATATATGTACATAGACGTAAATTCATCTTTTTTTGAACTTATCCGTAATTAATAACATTAAGTAACCATTAATTAAATTTAAATAACTTATTAATAATAATATAATAACAAATAAAAGATTCAATTTTCGCGTAAACTTTATGATGGTCTAAATTCATCTGTTATAACAATAATTTCATATTATTATTATTACTAGTCTAATGTACGTGCTTTGCACGTGTGTCGCTCGTCAATCAACAAAGTTACATATAAAAAGTTGTGATTATCAAAAAGTAGAAAATATGTTAAAACAAATGTTATATCTATCTAAATGATATAAATACATATTGTACTTAAATATATTATTATCTTAGTGTAAAATTTTTAAATACAAATTCTAATATTTAAAACCTTACACCAAATATTAAAAAATAAATATAATATTTTTATTTAGTTATACACATGTGTTTTATTCAAAATAAAATTTTGTTATTTGAACTATGAGTATTAGAACTTTTAATATAATTCAAATAATAAAAACTTAAGGATCAAAATTTCAATAAATTTTAAATTATTAAATATATGAAGTAAATAAGGAAAGAGGTAAGAAGCAAAATTTTAATCAATTTTAAAGTGTTAAATTAAGTTCTTATAGGGAATCTTAGTAGCTCAGTTGGTTGACTACCTAAACTCTTACCTTGTTGGCAAGGATTCGATTCTCCACATGTAATCTCCCCCCCCCCCCTCCATTTCCCCTTTTCCTACCCCAATTTAACAAAAAAAAAAAAATGAAGTTCTTATATTTTACAAATAAGTAAAGATTCAATCGCTATAACTTGAAGTAATTTTAAATTCCTTGCACAAGGAACTTCTAATATTTGATATTTTAAAATTGACTAAAATTTACTTTTTAAATCTTTTCTCAGTGAATTATATTAAAAATTCTGACATTTAAAATTTTAAATAAATTACAATTTCATTAATTTTCAAAAATTATTTGACATTAATTTTTTGTAAAATTTCATCCAAATATTACTTAAATAGAATTGTATTTATTTTTAAAATAAGGTAAGATTTTATTTGATTTAGAAGTGTAAATATTATGATTTCTTATCTAGATCAAATAAGGACTTTAATTGATTTGAAAGCCTTAAATATTAGAAGATGATAATTATATGATGAAAATAACAAAATAACAATTTTATCTACTGTAGATTCTTTTAATAAAGGACGGTCAAATTAAAAAAAAAATTTTTTAATAAATTTTAAAATTTAGAATTTTAACATATTTCAAGTAAGGATGATTTAGTAAGTAATATTTTAGCTAATTTATGTTAAAAATATAATTAAATAATAATAATTTGCTCTATTTAACAGCTTAAGCTTTTAGATTGGATGATCATATACCTTAACAATCTCAAATTCTTAAACATCAAGAATTCTGACATCTTTCAAATATGAGACGAATTAATATTCACAGTTTTAATTAATTCAAAGACCTAAATAAATATGTAAAGCATTTTGAAATAAAATCTTTTGATTCGAAGATGGATTGAAACCCAATAATTTCGGTAATTTTTCATTTTTTTAGTGTCTTCAAAAATGATATCTTCATTGTCTTCATCATATAATGTCTTGGCAATATATCAAGAATATTAGCTTTAAAGTCAATTTTGAATAGCTCGTTCGAGTTAAGTTGAAGCATTGATAAATAATTTTAAGCATTGCAATAAATTTTATAAATACTTAGCTTTTAAGGTACAAGTTTGGACTTCTTTTTTTTATATATAAAATAACAATAGTATTTTTAGTTTAAATCAAGTGACAGACGTTATAATAGAAAACAAATCATAATTACGTTTAGATTACAAAAATCTATCGATGTATAAAGAAGAAGAAAAGAGTTCACATGTTCTAATATATGTATCCAGATGCAAATTCATTCTTTTTAAATTTACCCATAATTAATAAAACTAAGTGATCGTTAATTAAATTTAAATAACTTATTATGTAATACCTCATAAAATTACTAAAATTCTCCTAGAATGTAATCGTGTGCATAACGCATCTTTCCAAGCTTTGATGGAAAATTCAAGATCGGATTTCCAATCAGCGNNNNTCGAGTGGGAAAATAGTCTCTGCCCGATTTTAGAGTAACTGGGTCGAAAAATAAATTTTTATAATTTTACCCGAACAAGTATTGATGCTCCCAAGGCCGCGACGCGCCCTGCGCAGATCAACACTTTTATTTTTTTTTAATTTTTCGATGGGAGGAGAAAAATTCATTCGGAGGAATTTTGGGGAAAAATGCACTGGTCCGCGCCTTTGGCGCCTCGCGGACCAATACAAATTTTGTGACGCTTTTTTTAATTTTGGGAAGGGTATTTTGGGTATCTTCAATCTATTCTAAATCTAATAAATGAGTATTAGGGTCGTTTTATATCTATTAAAGGTTTTAAAACTCATTCTTTTCCTAATTTCTAAGCAAGGGTTCTTGAGGGAAAAAGAAGAGAAAGTTGGGATATCAAGCCTCAAGGTCAAATTCTTAAAGAAGATTAGCAATTCTTCATCCCAGGTATATAAGACTAAACTAAAAGCATGAGATTGTCCTCTCATGTGCCCCATAGATGGTCATAAATGAGTTGAGAACCCTTGAGTCCCTATACATGATTCTTGAAATATTATCTTGGTTAAATTCTTGAATCAAGTTTCTATGGTATTAATGAGTTTCTTGTATGCAATAATATCTTGAGGATGTTCTTGAAATTGAGTAATTGTTTGGATTTATGTTCATGCCTTCATTCACATGAACTCTAACTGAGGACTATAATTACTTTTATACATTACTAGTATGTGTACCCGCGCGATGCAAGTATAATATTAAAGTATTGTTTATAAGTATTTTATATTGCGATATCTTATCAAACATGTTGAAAGATATAATATTTTAAAAAGTTCAAACTATCATATTGTTTTTCAATGAAATATACCCCGTCTCTCCGTACACTCCATCTCACCACCACCTTAACCCACCCTCAACCCCTTGTAATCAAATATATATATATATATATATATATATATATATATATAAAGATAAAACATGTTTTAAATTGTTAATATTGATATTTATTAGCTTGTAACTGTTCATAATATAAATATCAAGTTCTCTTCTTATTAATATAAACAAATCTATTTTATACTTTACAACTCTTTAATTAAAATTTTTGGACAGTAATATCTCTATCATCTACTTATTTTATTATATTTTTAAAATATTATTTTCACACTCCTCCCTCCCTTCTTCATATATTCTATCTATTATATTTTAATTATTTTTTCCTAATTTGTTGGTGCTCATTTTTTGTTGTGCATGTTACACATGATAAAAAATTGATTTTTCTTATTTTTTTATTTTAATATATAAAATTTTGAGTTTAATTTATGTTACTTAATGTTTAATTAAATTCGTTATTGATTGAGATCTTAATTACGTGGTATACATAATTTAAAATTTTGATTATTATTATTAAATACTTCTTTATCTAAAAAAGGTAATTGTGCCTTTCAAATTTATTTCTTACAATATAATTTATAAAGTATTTTCTAATTTTGTCCTGACTCGTAGTTATTGAACTCTCAATAATTATAGGCTTTCATTTTTATGTGACTTTTTAATAGTTTATCACTTTATCTAATATTCTTATTTATTATTTATTTTTAATATAATATAAATAAATATGTATTTGTTTTTTTTTGAAATTTAATTTATTTTTCAACTATTATTTGTCTACCCATAATTTTTTCTTATTCAGACTTTTTTATCATATTTTATTTAAAGTTATAAGTTTGTCTATATCCCCGCCCCCCGCCCCCCCTCGCACCCCTTCTACCTTCTTCTTACATTTCTTTCTATTATATTTTAATTGCAAAAGGTTAGCATTTAAAATGAAGAAGTGTTTGACTAAAATTTTCAATAAAATATATATATTTTTATTTTCATTTACATAATCAAGTGTAATTATTTTTACCAAAAAATAAATTAATAAAATTAGATTAAAAAATGCTTACTTATTTCAATTCAAATCTATATCTATATAAAGTTAAAATATATACATATAGTTACCATGTATAAATAAGAAATTGTTTTACCATATAAAATATAGTAATAATAATGAATAAAATGTTCTAGATATGTATTTTAGTATATATACAATTACCATATATATAAATAGTTACCATATGTATAAACGATAATATTTAATTTATATTATGATTTTTATCATGTATATACATGATAATATTTAATTTGAACTTATATTATGATTTTTACCATTTATATACATAATAGTTTAAATAATTTTTCTCAATTTCTCTTTTTTACCTCATTTTCTTTTCTTTTTTCTTCTTTTGTTTGTTCGTTATTATTTATATTTATGCTATATCTTAGAAAGAAAATAAAGTTGATGTAGAACTCTTTCTAAAAGCCTAGTATTTTCAAATTTAAATACTTTAATTCAAATTTTATTTCTTATTTATTAGCTTTGTCTTAAAAATTACCGAGTAACTTTTTCATAACTTGTCACTTGGCTTAACCACACTGCAAAATACTGTTCTTTATTATATATATTCTAAAATGCTTGACTAAAATTTTCAATAAAATATATTTTTAAAAATTTTCATTTACATAAACGAATGTAATTATTTTTACCAAAAAATAAATAAATAAAATTAGACTAAAAAATACTTACTTACTTCTCCTTTATAATAATAATAATAATAATAATAATAATAATAATAATAATAATAATTCTATGGCCGATATTTCTATTCATCTTTTATCTCCCTTTTTTGATATTTTATCTTGTTTTCTATTTTTTATTTGCATTTTCAACAAAAACTCAAAATATTTAAATACCTAATTAATCATGTGTCCTTTAAAACTATAACAACCCATCTTGAGATGAGATATCCCATATCGGCAAAACACAGGAGAGATGTTAGGTATATAAGTAAAGGACTGGTCTATATAATGTGAGGCGCCTTTTGGGGTGAGCCCAAAGGAACAAATCCGTGATGGGTTAGGCCCAAGAATAGACAATACTTCACAGTGATACTTAAGTAAATGAAAGATGAAAAGACCAAAAGTTTCACTTTTTGTAACAATTTGTGTTCATTTAAGTATTTGTAACCAACAATAATGGACTCTATAACCGAGCATGTTCTTTTAATGATGATGATGAATACACGGGTGTTGAATTCTGCAACTGAGATGTCCAACATATTTCTAGGCTTGTGATTTTCTTAAGATAAGAGAAACAAAGAGTAACTCGTGATCCTTCTAAAGATATTGATTTAAGGAGAAAATTTATGTAAAAGATTTCTCTTCAAAATAGGATTTTTTGAAAAAATGTTGATTCCAGCCATAAGAAGGTATATGATGAAAGGAAAAAATAATTTTGGTTGAGAAATTTATAGGAAGAGTGATTAGTGTTTCAAATGGTTAGAAGAATTATTTAGAAAAATAATCAATCTATTTATGAAATTCGTATCAAATTAGGAGAAAAATAAATACTTTACTAATTTATTTTTCTTTTATTTTGTCTTAATTTTTTTATGTATCTTTAATTAAAGATTATTTTTTCTAATTTATCTTTAATTAAAGTTTACCACAAACATTATTTTTTTAAATTATTTTTTATTCTACTAATTTCTTTCTTCTTTTATTTTGACTATTTTTGTGTCTTTAATTAAAGTTTACCACAAACATTATTTTTTTAAATTATTTTTTATTCTACTAATTTCTTTCTTCTTTTATTTTGACTATTTTTGTGTCTTTAATTAAAGTTATTTTATTTATTATACACGCATACACTAAGAAAAGAAATTCTATTTATTTTTTAATTTTTTTTCATTTTGTCTTAGTTTAAGAGAAAAGATGATCATATTTAATTTCTTTTATCATCAATGCTACTATTTTTAATTTTTTTTTACCTTTGTCTCATAATTAATGTTATTTATATGATTTTTTTAAAATCAATTTTTTCATTTAATTATTTTAAAAAATTATATATATATATACACAACAACTACATACCCAGTGCAATCCCACAAGTGGGGTCTGAGGAGGACAGAATGTACGCAGACCTTACCACTACCTCATAGAAGTAGAGAGGTTGTTTCCTGGGAATCCTCGTCTCAAAAACCCATAGCAGAATAACTAGATATGACAAACAGTAAAAGAGAGGGAACAACAAAAAAATAACTAATACAAACACAAAACAACAAATAATGACCACACATGTAACAAAACACTACTATTCTTCTACCCTACTATACTCCATGACTATATAACCACCTAACTCTACCACCAGTTAGCCTATATATATATTATAGTTACCATGTATAGATAAGAAATTTTATATTATATAAAACATAGTAATAATGAAGAACAAAATATCCTATATACGTAGTTTAATTTATATATTACCATATTTTTATATTTAATATATATAGTTACCATATATATACATGATAATATTTAATTTAAATTTATATTATGATTTTTTTATGTATATAAATGATAATATTTAATTTGAAATTGTATTCTGCTTCTGACTTTTACCATTTATATACGCAGTCCTATATACATACTTATTAATCTCTTAATTAAAAGATTTTATTACCATATTTATTAATTTTATTGTCTTAAAATTACCAAGTGACTTTTTAATAGCTTGCCACTTGGCTTAACCACATGCAACACTACTCTCCTTATAATATATATAGATTCTGAACACTAAGATTTGATGGTCATTCTGAGCATGTTAATCCCGATGATTTCTTTTAGCATATTTTACTGAGTTTCATGAATATAACTTTTGGAGTAGGAATAATGATTTGAGAAAAGAGTTTTGGTGATATGCAGAGATTATTTTTGAAGCGTGAGTATTATTATTATTATTTTTAAAACACTTGACAAATTTAATGAGTTTTGATTGGATTGAGTATTGACTCTGCATGATGCTTTCAGTACATATTGATGGTAATATTAGTATATTTTCTCATAATAATTTCATTGATAGATGATGGTGATAGTTGATATAAGTCTTAAAGCGGATTGATTTGATTTATGAGTTGTGCATGTTTTAGTCTTGGGAGTACTATTTAGCACTGAGTTGGATGAGGAGTTTCACCCTAGACCTGTGTTTGCCAGCATAGGATAGTTATGCAGCACGTTTTGGCAACTCTTGTCCCAAAAGTTGGACATTTTATTTGGATCCAAGAGAGAGAGACACAGAGATATTACATCCTTTATCGTGACAAGTTTAGGACGAGCGTGACAATGATGCTAATTCATTATGCACCACCTAACTTAAAGGTGGTGTGATAGGAGAGATGTCGGTTAAGAGAAACTCCCAAACAACATTGATTGAGCATGAGATTTCTAATAGTCTTTCTTTTCTTTTCAAATGTACATTATAAAGACATGATTTACTTTAAACTTGCATGTTTTACTGAGTTAAGATAGGTTGACCCTTTTGAGTTGAGTTGGTGTTACTGTCATATTATTCTATCTGTTTCGATTTCATTCAACTATTTTACATACTAGTACATTCCACATACTGATGTCACTCTGGCACTGCATCATTTTATGATGTAGATACACGAGATCGAGATCATCAGCAGGCGTATCGTTGAGGATCTTTGGAAGTTCCGCGGATTAGTGAGTCTCCCTTACTTCGAAGGGTTCATATGATATTTTCATCTTGCTTTAGAGTTAGATACTTATTAGCTTTATTTTGATTAAGGTAGCCATGGGCCTGTCATTGACACCACCTAATAGTGATAGAGGCTTCATAGACTAGAGTTGGATTGTTGATTGATAAGACTGTGAGCTAGTTCTTTTCTACTAGCCTTTATATTTATGACACTATTTTGATACTAGAGGAGATGTACCCATTTACTTTCTTTTGTTCTTCCGCTGATTAGTAGAATGTATGTGTCACGTCTTGGGAGGGGATCCAAGATGTGGCCGGCACCCAGAGGCCATTGTTAGTCCCCAAGCGAACCCCTTGACCTCATCACATTCATTCGATCAACAATCTTACTAATCAGTGGAAGATAAGGAAGAATAAATGGGCATATCTCATCATCTAGTCTCAACAATAATATAGAAAAAGGCTAGTAAAAGAACTAACTCGCAATCTGGACAATCAACATTCGACTCTAGTCTATGAAACCTTTATCACTATTAAGTGGTGCCAATGACAGACCCATGGCTACCTCAATCAAAATAAAAGATAAGCAACTCTAACTCTAAAGCATGATAAAAAATAATGTAATGAATCCTCCGAAGTAGGGGAGGCTCACCAATTTGCTGAACGGTTGAAGATCCTCAACGATTCACCTACTGACGACCTATATCCTGCATATCTACATCATAATATGATGCAATCAAAAAAAGGGGGCGTCAGTACTTGGAATGTACTGGTATATAAAATAGCTGAGTGAAATCGAAACAGGTAGTACAATATAGAAACAATATCAACTCAACATAGAAAGCAATTAACATGTCAAATGTCTATCTAAAGTAAGAATAAAGAGTAGATAATTGACCTATCAACTCATCAACTCATCAATCAAATTAGACTCGTCTCAAAATGACTCATCTCAACTCATCTCATCGCATCTCATCTCTTCTCATCACATCTCGACTCAGAGTGCTGAAGGTAGGAACTTTCTGGGAGTTTCTCTTATCCAACAACGATCACTTATGAGCCAGTGATTATACAATAAGCCGCCATTGTTGCCATAGCCGTCCCATACTTGCCAGGTAGGGGACGAATCGAATCCACTAGAGACCTTAGCTAGCTGTTAAAGTTAAGTCCTCTATTATTTCAAGGACTATTGAGAGGGAACCATAATGAGACGCAATGGTTCTAATCCTCACCTATGCTTGGCTATGTAGTTTGACAAGTGAGAGTTGGACTAACTCTTACTCTTTCGGTACTCGATACTCCTCCCATGACTCAATGCTCATAAAATAATCCATCAGGTCAATACATCTCAATTGACTCATCTCAATTTAGCCTTGTAAAGGCTTTCATCATTCAACCAAACCAATCAAACCATCACAATCAACCTTATGGAGGCTAATCTTTCAGTCAGTCTCATAGAGACTCTAATCATCTCATCAATCAGCATCTCAATCGACAGCTTAAGGATTTGAACAATTATTAGGGAACAACCGAATAGACAAATCGTTAGAGTTTATTTATGAAAACTCATGGGACTATCAAGTTCTATCAGCTCATCATCATTCTCACATCTCAATCTCAATTACAATCAAAATCACATTCCTAATCAAGGCTCTAAGCTCAATCCCTATCTTCTATCATGCAATATTTAAGAAATAATAAGTAGGGTTTATGCAATAATTTATGTAAAACATTCAATTCAAGAAAACAAGTTTGTGATGATCAGCTACACATGAAAATACGTACAATTAATATAGTTTTCAAGAATAAAATAAAGAAGATCATGCATATGGACTCAAGAACCTTTAATCAACCATCTAAGACCATCTATGGGGCATATGAGAGAATAATCTCATGTTTTCGTTTAGCCTTATATACCTAGAATGAAGCTCTCCAAATCACCCGTCAAGAATTCTTCTTGAATTCTCCAATCTTTACGTTCTTCTTTCTTTTCTCTCAAGCCCTAACTTTCAAATGTTGCGAAGAAGGACTTAGGATGGGGTTTTTGACCCTATTTACTCATCAAAACAACCTAAAGAGGTCGTTTTCAAGTTTTGGAGGGGTTGGAAAAAGTAAAAAATGCCCTTCAAAAGATTTAAAATTTTAAACTTTAGTGGAACAGGTCAAGATAATAGGTCCGCAACGCAGACTTGTCGCGCACCTGTGAAATTTTAAAAATTTATTCCCATCAAAAAATTTAGAAAATATATAAGTGTGGGTCCGTGATAGGTCCTCATCGTGGAGCTGTCACATACTCTCACTGTTTTGGGTCCGTGTCGTGTCCTTGTCGCATACCCTTATTATTTTAGGTCAATTTTGTGAAAATTAATTTTCGACTCGATTGCTCCTAAATTGGGTCGAGGCCATTTTCTAAATTAATTTTTTATGTTGATCGCAAATCTGGTCTCGGATGTAATGAATTTACCTTCAACATTCTCATCCATCGGCATGAATAGATGCGGATATTTTGCTTTTATCTCTTCCTCAGCTTCCCATGTGACCTCCTCAACGAATTGATTTCTCCACAGGACTTTGATTGAGGCTATCTCTTTGGTTCTCAATCTGCGAATCAAATGATCAAAGATTTGGACCAGAATTACTTCGTAGGTCAAACTATCCTTCACTCCGATGTTCTCCACAGGGATTACCAAATTAGGATCTCCCAAGCATTTCTTCAACATCGATACGTGGAACACCGGATGAATACCATCTAACTCGAAAGACAACTCTAATTCATAGGCAACCTTCCTAATCCTCTTTACAATCTGATAGGGTCTAATATAATGTGGACTCAATTTACCCTTCCTCCCAAATCTCATGACACCTTTCATAGGTGACACTTTCAAATATACCCACTCATCTACTTCGAACTCCAAATCTCTCCTCCTCACATCGGTGTAGGATTTCTGGCGACTTTGCGTAGTCTTCAATCGCTCTCTAATGATCGAACTCTAAATCTCTCCTCCTCACATTGGTGTAGAATTTCTGGTGACTTTGTGCAGTATTCAATCGCTCTCTAATGATCTTAACCTTCTCCATTGCTTGATGGAAAAGGTCAAGGCTAATCAACTCCGCTTCTCCAACCTCGAACAACCCAATTGGTGATCTACATATCCTCCCATATAAAGTTTCATAGGGAGCCATCTGAATACTTGCATAATAACTATTGTTATATGCAAAATCAATCAACGATAGGTGCTCATACCAATTTCCTTTGAAATCAAGGACGCAGGCTCTCAATATATCTTCTAATGCCTGAATTGTACACTCTGCCTGGCTATCGGTCTGTGGATGAAAGGTTTTACTCAAATTCACCTTCGTACCCAATCCTTTCTGAAATGATCTCCAAAATTGGGAGGTGAATTGGGCTCCTCTATCCGAGATGATGGATAAGGGCACCCCATGCAACCTCACAATCCATTGGATGTATATCTTGGCGTACTCCTCCGCAGTTTTAGTTGTCTTAACTGCCAAGAAGTGAGCTGATTTAGTCATCCTATCCACAATCACCCATATTGAATCATGTTGCTTTCAAGACCTCGGTAGACTAGTAATGAAGTCCATATTGATCATCTCCCCACTTCCATTTTGGAATCTCAAAGTTTTGAGCTAATCCACATGGCATTTGGTACTTAACCTTCACTTGCTGACAGTTCGGGCACTTAAAAACAAATTCAACAATATCCCATTTTATTCCACTCCACCAATAGACTTCTCTCAAGTCATGGTATATTTTAGCAGAGCCAGGATGAATGGAATACCTAGTGCTATAAGCTTCAACCATGATTCTATCTCGTATACCATCAACATTTGGGACGCACAATCTACTTTGGTACTTCAATACCCCATCTCCTCCTTTGGAGAAGACTATCACTTTCAATTTGTGGATGACCTCCTTCAATTGGATTAGGACAGGATCTCAGTCTTGCTTTTCCTTCACCTCTGCCACTAAACATGAAACAGACCTATTTTGGATATTAACTCCTCCCACATCATTCTCCTCAAGCCCAATCGAGCTAACCGATGCACTTCTTTAGCTAGCTCCTTCTTCCCCTCCTCAATATGGTTCATGCTACCCATTGACAACCTGCTAAGGGCATCAACAATAATGTTAACTTTACCTGGATGATATAGATTGCTTATATCATAATCCTTGAGCAACTCCAACCATCTTCTCTATCGCAGGTTGAGCTCTTTCTGACTGAAGACATACTGCAAGCTCTTGTGGTCCATGAACACATCCACATGCACTCCATACAAGTAGTGGCGCTAGATTTTGAGTGCGAACACCACTACCTACAACTCACACATCCACATGCACTCCATATAAGTAGTGACGCTAGATTTTGAGTGCGAACACCACTGCCACCAACTCAATATCATGGATTGGATAATTCCTCTCATGAATCTTAAGTTGTCTGGAGGTATAGGCTATCAGCTTCCCTCTCTGCATCAACACATATCCCAATCCAACTCTTAAAGCATTGTAATAGATCATAAAATCTTTTGTTCCATCGAGCAAGGTTAGGGCTGGTGCAGTAGTCAGTCTAGTCTTTAACTCTTGAAAACTTTTCTCACACTCATCGGACCATAAAAACTTGACCTTTTTCTAAGTCAACTTTGTCAATGGTGCGGATAAGGAAGAAAATCTCTCAACAAATTGATGGTAGTAGCCTGCCAACCCCAAGAAACTCCTTATGTCAGTTGGAAAGGTTGGTCTGGGCCAGTTCTTAACGGCTTTAATCTTTTGAATATCCACTCAAATACCATCACTAGAAATAATATAGCCTAGGAATGCCACAAATTTAAGCCAAAATTGACATTTGGAGAACTTTGCATATAACTCATGGTCCGTAAGAGTTTGAAAGATGATTCTGAGGTGATTTGCATTCTCCTCTTCATCTCTTGAATACACCAAAATATCATCAATAAACACAATCATAAACATGTCTAGATACTGTCGGAACACCCTATTCATCAAATTCATAAAGGTTGCAGGTGCATTCGTCAACCCAAAGGACATGACCAAGAACTTAAAATGGCCATATCTAGTCCTAAAAGCTATCTTTGGAATGTCATATTCTCTCACTTTCAACTGATGGTAACCGGATCGGAGGTCTATCTTTGAGAAACAAGAGGCACCCCGAAGTTGGTCAAATAAGTCATCTATCCTCGGAAGAGGATACTTGTTTTTTATGGTGACCTTGTTCAGTTACCTATAGTCAATACACATTCTGAGAGACCCATCTTTCTTTCGTACGAATAGGACAGGGGCACCCCAAGGAGAAACACTCAGCATTATGAAGGCTATCTCTAACAAATCTTTTAAATGCTTCTTCAATTCTTTCAGTTCAGCAGGGGCCATCCTATGAGGTGGAATTGAGATAGGCTGGGTATCAGGAAGAACATCAATCCTGAAATCAATCTCCTTATCAGGAGGGACTCCGGGAAAATCCTCAAGAAATACTTCAGGAAACTCATTCGCGATTGGAACTCACTCAAGAGTTGGGAACTCAACATCATCGGACTTAACTCTCACAATGTGGTAAATACACCCTTTAGTAATCATCTTTCTGGCTCTAAGGTAAGAGATAAACTTTCCATTAGGTGCCGCGAAATCACCCTTCCACTCTAGAACCGATTCATTTGGAAATTGGAACTTAATGGTTCGGGCTCTACAATCAACGGAGGCATAACAGGCGTGGAGCCAATCAATGTCGAGGATCAAATCAAAGTCAGTTATATCTAACTCAATTAGATCAATGATAGTATCCCTATGATGGATGGACACTACACAAGCTCTATAGACTTTCTCAACTTGAATAGACTTACCCACTGGACTAGAAACATCAAAGGGTTCAAGAAGACTCTCAGGGGTTCTATCAAATCTACTAGCCACATAAGGAGTTACAAAAGATAATGTGGCACTAAGATCCATCAACATAACAATCAATAGAAAAGACTCGAATCATACCCATCACAACATCTGGGGAGTTCTCCTAATCATGTCGACTGCCCATGGCATACAAACAGTTTTTAGCTCTGCTTGTTCCTGAAGTGGTGCCTCTCTGATTTCCCTTAGCTGGCAGGGCCAGTGCAGAAGATTAAGCCCGGTTAGCCTACTTTGGGCACTCTCTCTGATAGTGGCCTGCTTGGCCACATTTGAAACATATATCACTCTCCTCATGACATCTACCCATGTGCAATATATGCTTTCAGAAGAGGAAATAGTTATCAATGCATATTTAGGCTCAAAAGCCAAACCATAGTTCATAATCATGATACTCACACATAGGAATAGCTCATTTACATAATGATTTGATGCAAACACCTAAAATTCTCAAAGAGCCATAACAATAGACATTTATGTGATCACATTCTTGTCATAACTAATATCATATCAAAATCATATATATAAACATAATTGGACTTAACCTACTTCATAATTTTTCAGAAAACTCAATGCTCATGAATGCATATGCTATGAATTAGATGAGAATAACATGGATAATTGAGATTCAAACTTAAATCAACAAAACATTATAAAATTCAAGTAACAATATAAGTAAAATTCATATTTATATCATAACATAGATTAACCATGCACAAATCAAGATGTAAAGGGGACATGCACATTCATAACTTCATAACTTCAAAGAAATTCCTCATATTAGAGCTTAAATCAACTTAAAATCATAAATAGAGCATAACTCATACTACAATTGAATTTAATAACAATAATATTGAAACTCCAAATTTAAAGTAAGCTAAAATTCCATGAAATTGAGTGTAAAAGATTTTGGGTCTTCTTGGTTGAAAGGGATCAAGAATCAATCTCACATACATTAGCTAATGAAGAAGATTCAATAAGAAATTTGACGAAGAATGAGCATTCCCTTGATTCCCAAGCTTAATTCCCACTAGAGTTCTTTGAGAGAGACTTGAGAGAATTTTTAAATGTGAGGAATAAATTTGAATGAGAGGAATAAGGTTAAGGTTATTAAGAAGTCTTTCGGTAGCATAGGAAGTCACAGAAGACCTTTAAGATAAATAGTAATTATGAAAACGTCATTAATGAAACGAGTTGAAAAATTAAATATTTTTGTCTCAGGGGCACTCATACGGACCGTGTAAGCCCATAAGGACTGTATGCATGGTCTATGATCCGACACTTAGAAAAATTTCACTTGACAAAGGTCCGAAATGATAATCCTATACTTAGAATTTTTCAATGAAATCATCCTCATGGAAGGCCACACGAGCCGTACAAGGCCACACGATCCGTGAGGCTGCCCGTACCACCTCCTTTAGAAAAGAATTCTATGATAACATTTCGAGACGGTGATACCATACTTAGAAAAATTTCATTCCAGAAGTCGTACGGGAGGCCATACGGACCATACCACCTTGTACGGACCGTATACTTAGTCATACCCCTATATTTGGTCCCAAAGGGTGGTATTTCAAGACTAAGGCTACCACACAACCTACCACACAATTCGTGAGGTGTCACACGGACCGTGAGGGGTCCTTGTGTGGTATGCCTTAATTTAAAACTCTATGTTTAAGGGTCAAACACTCCTTTTAAGGCCAAGGGTCACTCCATGGAGGCTCCACATTGGTCGTTTGACCTCACACGGACCGCCAGGGCTCCCATGAGGTGCCACTTTGGTCCAAAACTTCTGAAACCAAACTTTTTGAGCTCCAATGAGATCGTACAACGTCTAGGGTCCTTACATTATCTCTCCTTTGGGAACATTCATCCTTGAATGTGCAAGAGAAAGCTTGAAAGGCTTGACTTAGAACATGAAACTTTCAATCACAAGATACAATGCATTTTCATTACTTGAAAATCATAAAGTCATTAAAAATCATATTAAAATGTATTCAAATCATTTAAAACATCATAGAAATCATTTTGTTGCACATGTATACATGTCGTGTCATGAAATTCAAGAGCTCATATTAAAACGTTTTCAAATCATTCAAAACATCATGGAAATTATTTTGGGGCACATGTATGCATCTTATGTCATGAGATTCAAGAATGAAACAGTTAGGACCACTTAGGAAAAGGAAGAACCTAATACCTTAGGCTTGAGTAGAATGGAAAAGATGGGATATCGTTTCATCATGTCCAACTCTGCCTCCTATGTAGCACTCTCCACATGTTTATTCCTCCAAAGTACCTTAACCGTAGCCACATCCTTGTTACGAAGCTGCTTTACTTATCTATCCAAAATCTCCACCGAAACTTCCTCATAAGATAAGTTCTCCTCAACCTCAACACTTTCCAAAGGCACAATAACACTAGGATCACCAACCAACTTTCTCAACATAGATACGTGGAAGGCCGGGTGAATAGAGCTCAAATCTAGAGGCAACTCCAATCTATAGGCCATATTCCCAATTTGCTCAACAACCTAATAAAGGCCTACATACTGGGGACTTAACTTGCCCTTCTTGCAAAAACACATCACACCCTTCATAGGTAAGACCTTCACATATACCCAATCACCAATATGAAACTCAAGGTCCCTCTTTCTAACATCTGAGTAGAACTTTTGACAACTTTTGGTCACCTTCAACCTTTCTCTAATCAACTTCACTTTCTCCATAGCCTTCAATCCCACATCCGAGCCAATCAAAGCCATTTCTCCCAATTCAAATCACCCTGCTGGAGATCTCCATCTCCTACCATACAAAGCCTCAAATGGTGCTATACCAATGCTAGCATGAAAGCTATTATTATAAGCAAACTTAATGAGTGGAAGGTGGTCATCTCAATTGTCTTTGAACTTTAACACACAAGCCTTCAAAATATCCTCCAAGGTTTGAATTGTCCTTTTGGCTTGTCCATCAGTTTGAGAATGAAAGGTGGTGCTCAACTTCACCTTAGTACTAAGTTCTCTTTGAAATGACCTCCATTAGTTAGAAGTGAATTGAGTACCTTGATCCGATAT
>DF362120.1:32435-44445 GCA_000787875.1 Solanum virginianum
AAGGTCGAAACAAGGGACGATCTAAGTCGATCCTTCAAGGTCTAGAAACTCTTCTCACATTGATCAGACCATACAAACTTAACTTTCTTTTGGGTCAACTTAGTCAATGGAGATGCAATAGATGAGAACCCCTCAACAAACCTCCTATAATAGACAGCCAACCCAAGAAAACTCTAAATATTCAAAGGAGTCAATGTTCTAGGCCAATTCTTCACAGCTTTTGTCTTCTTCAGGTCAATCTTAATACCATTACCGAACACCACATGACCAAGAAAAGCTACTTCACCCAACCAAAACTCACATTTACTAAACTTAGCATACAACTTCTTCTCTCACAAGGTTTGGAGAACCAACCTCAAATGATCCATATGTTCCCGCTTACTTCAAGAATAAATAAGAATATCATCGATGAAGACAACCATAAAACTATTGAGAAATAGCTTGAACACCTAATTCATAAGATCCATAAACACGGTCGGAGCATTAGTTAAACCAAATGACATCACCACAAATTCAAAGTGTTCATATCTAGTTCGAAAAGCCATCTTGGGAATATCACACTCCCTAAATTTCAACTGATGATAACTGGAATGAAGGTCAATCTCGGAGAAATGGGTAACCCCTTGAAGTTGATCAAATAGGTCATTGATTCTAGGCAACAAATACTTATACTGGATGTTTACCTTATTCAATTGTAGGCAACAAATACTTATTCTGGATGGTTACCTTATTCAATTGCCTATAATCAATGCACATCCGAAGAGATCCATCTTTCTTTCTTACAAATAATATCAGAGCACCCCATGGAGATATACTTGGCCTAATGAAACCCTTCTCCAACAAATCCTTCAACTGATCCTTCAACTCCGTCGGTGCCATACAATAAGGAGGAATAGAGATAGGTTGAGTATGTATGAGAAGATCTATGCCAAAGTCTACTTTCTTTTGGGAGGAGTACCGAGCAAGTCTTCGGGGAATACATCCAAAAAATCATTTACCATCGGGGTCAATTCAAGAGTAGGTGACTCAGACTCTACATCCTTGACCCTTACAATATGGTAAATACACCCCTTGGAGATCATCTTTTGGGCCTTAAGGTAGGAAATAGACCGACCTTTAATAGCGGAGTCACTACCCTTTCATTCAAGAATGGGCTCACACGAAAGTTGGAACTTGACCTTTCAGGTCCTGCAATCTATAGAGGCGAATGAAGCATGAAACCACTCCATCCTAAGGATCACATCAAAATCAAACATCTAAAGTTCTAAATATCACACGAAAAGACTTTATGCAACATAAAAATAGGACAACCCTGATAAACTCTGTGAGCAACAATAGATTCACCCATGGGGGTATAAACTGAAAATGGGTCCTTCAAAATTTTGGCACTTAAACCAAACTTAAAGCCAATAGAGGAGTCACAAAAGATAAATTTGCACCCAGATTAAGCAAAGCATAGGCATCAAAATCAAAGACTTTTAACATATCAGCCACAATATTCGGAGCCTTCTCAACTTCCTAACGAGTATGAAGAGCATAAAACCTATTATTCCTCGGGGCAACACCTTGGGGAGATTTTTGCTAGCCTTCCCCACCTTGAGCCACTTAACCTTGTCCTCTTTGAGCATTCTTAGAATAATTAGCAACCTTGTGGTTCTTGTTATCACACCCAAAATATGCACCCAACTCTCTCTAACAAGTGCCTGAGTGATTCCTTCCACACTTATCATACTGAGGAAACCATGGACCACAACCAACCGATGCCTTAGGAGGAGGAAACCTAGCATTAGAAACTCGAGCATTAGAACCTTTGCCCTGTTGGAAGTGACCATAACCACCACCCTTGGAGTTAGAGTACCCACCATCATAACGGGCCCTCTTAGGATCATGCACTCTCTTCTCCTTGAGTTTTTCCCCTTCAATCTACTCAGCATATACCATGAGCCTGGAGATGTCCATATCCTAAATAATCATAGATGTTTAACACTACTTCACAACCAAGTCAGAGATACCAGAGATGAACTTTTGCATTCTTTCATAGGGGTCAGCCACAAGCATAAGAGCATACTTAGAGAGATTAGTGAACTTGAGGCATAGTCCCTCACACTCATGCCACCCTGTTTAAGGTTGATAAACTCAGTCATTTTGGCTTCCCTAAGCTCAAATGGAAAGAAATGATCTAGAAAGGTGAACTTGAACTCTTTCTAATTAATAGCATTTCCATAAACTCTCTCCATCGACTATTGGGTGTACCACACTTGAGCTACATATTTCAACTGAATGATAGCCAACTCAGATTTCTCCTCAAAAGTGACACCCATAATAGTCAACACCTTAATGATCTCATCAATGAACTCTTGAGTATCCTTGTCAGCCTCTGACCCATAAAACTTTGAAGGATTTATCCGGGTAAAATCTCTCACCCTAGAAGCGAGGGTGGGATCCCGAGGAAGATTAGCCTGCCTAGTCTGAGAAGTCACTACCTGGGCAAGCATAGCAAAGGCTGTACAGAATTTTCCATTAGAGATGGGCTCTTCCATAAGCCCTTGAGGTGCTTGACCCTTATTAGCAGGGTCCGGTCTTCGTAGGGGAGCTCTTCCTTGAGGCATCTTCTGTAATGGAGCAAGGACACCATCAATATAAGGAAACCAAACATACAATCCATAGCATGATGTAAGACATGAAGAAGTGAGACAATTCCTAGAATGCCATCATAGCCTCCCACTCATAGGCATGATGCACTTCATACCTACGAATAGGACTCTACTTGACACGACATATTGGACTCTGAGGATTATTTACAAATCTAGTGCTCTGATACAAAGCTTTTCACCACTCGGACCTAGGGCCTAGGAGTGACATGACGAATAGGAACCCTAGAGTCCCCAAACAAGCCTTAAGTATCCATATTCACATCATCGGTTCGAAAGCGTAATCGAAAGGTAAACACATAATTCTAAGAGACCAGAGAGTAAGACTCATGCTATGGGGATGTCATAGAAAATGAGAGTAATGTGAATCAACGAAACATGTAGCACATAAATACTAAGGGACTGGTAAATATGACTCACTCTATGGGGGAAATTCAGGACTTAGGATCTTTCACATCATACATATAACCATATCATAAAAGCTCCCAACCAATTCACATAACAATAACCAATAGGTAGCCAAAGCCATAAGCATAATATCTAAACGCGACACTTAGCATATAATCGTAAAGGAGTTTACAAGATGTCCAACAATGCCTCTAGTCATAAAATAGGACGGGGGCCAAGACATGTCCCCGGCTCACCCTCAAAGTAAATAACATAAACTAAAGCAACATAGGTAGAGCAATGGTGGCTTATCCTTGAAAAATCGGACTCACCACAACAAATGTACCCGAGCTTACCCTTAAAGTAAATAACATAAATAAAGACACCATAGGTAGAGGAATGATGGTTTTTCCTTGGAAGATAGGACTCACCACAATAAGCAAATCTCAAGATCCAAGCTAGACATTGTATGGTGGATGAATGAAGTCCTTGGTCCCTACATGGTTAGATTATGTAGCAAAAATATGCGTTAGTATGTTTAAATGTACTAAGTATCGGGCATGAAATGCATGTGACTTACCAAACCTTCATTCAGTGTTAGATGACAAGGGCACGTAATATAGAAAGAGATATATAGCAAGAGATGTAGTATATGATATGCCATGAAAGCAATGATGCATAAAATGCACAAATGCCATATATAATGGGGATGGACTATAACTGACAAAATTAAATCCATGCGAGCTATTATATGAATTAGTCCAATATAGACCTCCCATCGATAGAAGAAGATTACTTGCCAAGGATAATCTACACCACACCTTACGATCACATCTTTTTGGTGCGATGGACACCTTCCTTACGACCATGCTTTTTGGAAGGATTTCCATATTAAAACATATCATATCATATCAAAATGTGTAACCATTCTTTATGACTCAGTCTTTTTAGTAATGACTACCATATACCTATGCTGGCACATAGTTTAAGAAAAGGGAGAGGACCCTTGGGGATAAACCTTATGCCCCTAATCCATCAGTGCTAAGTCAAAACATCTCACAAGAATATGTATAATATATATGCTTACAAAAGAGGCAATAGTCATTTCAAATTCTTTCAATGCACATTTAGGCTCAAAAGCCAAATCATAGTTCATAATCATGATACTTATGCATTGAAATAACTCATTTATATAACGATTTGGTGCAAACACCCAAAATGTTCAAAGATCCATAACAATAGACTTTTGTGTGATCACATTTTTGTCATAACCAATATCATATCAAAATCATATATATAAACATAATTGGGCTTAACCTACGTCATAATCTTCATAAAACTCAATGCTCCTGAATGCATATGCTATGAATGAGATGAGAATATCATGGGTAATTGAGATTTAAACTTAAATCAACAAAACATTATGAAATTGAAGTAAAGATATAAGCAAAATTAACATTTAAATCATAATATAGATTAACCATGCACAAATGAAGATGTAAAGGGGACGTGCACATTCATAACTTCATGACTTCAAAGTAATTCATCATATTAGGGCTTAAATCAACATAAATCATTAATAGAGCATAACCCATATTTCAATTAAATTTAATAAACAATAATATTCAAAATCCAAATTTAAAGTAAGCTAAAATTCTATGAAATTGAATGTAAAAGAGTTTGGGTCTTCTTGGTTGAAAGGGACAAAGAATCAATCCCACATACCTTAGTTAATGAAGAAGATTCAACAAGAAATTTGAAGAAGAATGAGTCTTCCCTTGATTCCCAAGCATAATTACCACTAGAGTTCTTTGAGAGAGACTTGAAAGAATTTTTAAATGTGAGGAATGAATTTGGATGAGAGAAACAAGGTTTAGGTCATTGGAAAGTCTTTAGGTAGCATAGAAAATCACAAAAGACCTTTAGGATAAATCATAGTTATGAAAAAACCATTAATGAAATGAGTTTAAAAAAATTAAATATTTTCGTCTCAGGGTCACTCGTACGGGTCGTGTAAGGTCACAGGGACCGTATGCATAGTTCGTGATCTGACACTTAGAAAAATTTCACTTGATGAAGGTCCGAAATGGTAATCCCATACTTAGAATTTTTCAATGAAATCATCCTCACAGAAGGCCACATAGACCATACAAGGCCACATGGGCTGTGAGGCTGCCCGTACCACCTCCCTTAGAAAAATATTCCATAATAAAGTTTCGAGATAATGATTTCATACTTAGAAAAATTTCATCCTAGAAGCCGTACGGGAGGCTATAAGAATCGTATACTTGGTCGTACCCCCATACTTGGTCATCCCAAGGTAATTCAAGACTAAGGCCACCACACGACCCACTACATGGTCCGTGAGGTGTCACACGGACCGTGAAGGGTCCATTGTGGTGTGCCTTAGTTTAAAACTCCATGTTTAAGGGCCAAACACTCCTTTTAAGGCCAAGGGTTACTATATGGAGGTTCTACACGGGCCATGTGACTTCAGACGGATTGTGAGGGCTTCTATGGGGTGTCATCTTGGTCCAAAACTTCTCGAAACCAAAATTTTTAAGCTCCAATAAGGTCGTGCAACGTCCAGATCCTTACAATTTATTTTCAACTTCTGCTTTATATGCTTTAAAAGCATCAAATGCCTCATCTTTATTTTCAATGGAAAAAATATGAATACCTTGAGTAATCATCGTTGAAAGTAATAAAATATCTCTTTTCATGATGTCATATATAATCCATCTCATAAATATCAGTGTGGATTAATTCTAAAAGTGTGAATATCCTTTCAATAGTCTTAAAAGGTTTCTTTGTTATTTCACATTTACTACAAGTAAGAGACGTAGTATTATGATCCCTTTCACAATCTTTAATTAATCCATTATTTACCATAAGTTGAATTGATCTATAATTCACATGACCAAGACGTTCATGCCACAAGTGTAGAGACTCCACAACATAAGCAAAAATATTTTCATTTTCAATATTGAGTTTGAACATTTCATTTGTAGCATAACCTTTGCCAACAAACATGTCATTTTTAGACAAAATAAATTTATCCACCTAAAAAATTATTTTAAAACTATGCTTTGAAAGAAGCATACCTGATACCAAGGTCTTTTGAATATCAGAAACATGTAACACGTCCATCAATGTGATTATTTTTTCAGAAGTGAATTTTAATTCAACAGTTTCTTTTCCCACAGCCTTAGCAGAGGACGAATTTCCCATATACAAAATTTTAGTGTCCCCCACAAATTCATGGATAGTGAAAATATTCTGATCACCAGATATGTGACGAGTTACACCAGTGTCTATCCACCATTCCACTTGATCTCCTACTATGAAAGTTTTGTGGGCATTGTCATGCGTTCATTCTTTTTATTATTATTTTCTTCTTCTTTCTTCTTTTTAGCTTTAAGAATTTTATAATCACGTGTCACGCCCCAGGAGGGTACCCTTGGCGTAGCCGGCACTCAAAGAACTATTGCCGATTCCCCAAAAGAACCATCTGGCCTCATCATCACATCATACTCAACAATGGAAGAAAATACTCAAAGAAAAGACTGTGAAGTAAACTACATAACCAAATCTTTATATAATTAAAAATTTCTAATAAACAAGAGTTGAAAAGAAATAACGATCAACATTCTCTACTCAATGTCTATGAAGCCTCTATGCTCAACTAGAAGGTGCCAAGACAAGCCCCAGGTTATTTTAAAAGAATAAATATAACTACTCAATGTAAGCAAGAAAAAGGCTCCTCTGAATAACAAAGAGGGTTCACCAACTCTGGAAGCAGAAAACTGGACCTCAACGATGTGCTTGTTGAAGTCCTCTATCACCTGTATCTGCATTATTAACGATGCAAGCCCAAATAGACATCAGTACATGGAATATATTAGTATATAAAATGGCTCAAGAAATAAGTAAAGCTTGGACACCAATCAATCAACTCAACTCAACAATCAATGGCTCAACCCAACAAATATGTAGGTTTAAAAATAAAGTTACGCTTTGAAAGTAAACTCAGTGTTATACAACTTGTTCAAAAAAATGTTTCATGTCATCTCATGTGTTGCTTGGGAGTTTATCTTAATCGACATAACTCCCATCACCTTTAATTTGGTGATGTACAACGAAGGCGATTTTGTTGCTATGTCCGTCCAAAACTTTCCAAGGTAAAAGACGATCAATTCTCTCTTGGATTCAACATCAATATCCATCTTTTTAGGACAAGAGTAGCCTAAATTAATGGCACCAACCATCCTACGCTGACAACATAGTTTATGGGTTGCAGTCGTTACCAACTCATACTCATATTGGTGCTCAATACTCCTCCCAAGACTAAAATATGCTCAACTCAATCAATCCAATCAACTCTTTAGATTTACTCCAATCAAGCTCAATCCAATCACTCAAAAAATAAACAATTAAGACTATCAATCATGCATGCCATATGAACTCATCAAATTATTTAAGACTCTAACTCATATGGTCATTTAAACTTCAATAGACCATGCTCATCACATAAAAGACGTAAGATGTCCATTATATATGTATAAACAAGTAATATGCTCCTTATGATCAGTCATGCTCAAATTTCTCAACTCAAACACTCAGAGTCATGATTGCAACTCAATCTATGCAACAAGGATTACATAGGATTCATAAATGTCACACATAATTTAATGCTCCAGTTTCTTTTAACCAGCATACAACTCATCAATTTATTCATAAGTATGCATGCAAACTCAACAAGTAATAAGAGTAACTCGAAGATTAAGATCATGAGACTTTTCTACTCAATTCCTATACTCTAACTTGAGCATGAGGATGAAAGAGCGCGTGGGTGAACTCAATATAACTCTTTAGGTTTTCTTACATACCTGGGATGAAGTTTGATGATCAGTTCGCAAGGGTTTGTGCTCCAATCGCTCGAATCCCTAGCTCTTCTCCTCCTCTCCTTAGTCTTACCTTCTGTTAGAATTGCATAGAAAGCTTAGGAATGGGTTTAAAAGCCCTTTTTAAGTTAAAAATGATTTGTATAAGTCGTGGAATAAGTTTAGGAGGGGTGAAGAAAGTTTGGAATGCCTCTAAAAAAAGCTAAAAATTTTGTACTACAGTGAGCCAAGTTCGCGTAGCGGATCAAGTACAATTTTCATAAAAAAAAATTTTGATTGATTTTCTAATCCCGTAGAAAATATTTGAATCACCATTAAATGTAAATTTGCAACAAGTTCGTGAGGCAGACCTGTCGTAGACTTTCTAGAATTGCGTCTTTGCCCCGAAAAATTATCTTTTGATCCAGTTGCTCTAAAATTCAATCAAGATCATTTTTCACACAATTTTTCATGCTGATCGAGATTCCGGCCTCAAATTTTTCAAAACAAATTGGAAATATGCATTATGCCTGCATCTCTCATCTAGGGATGTTTTGATAATTTTACTGGGTGTAGCAATAGTGGCCAATTTTGTGACAATGATAACATTCATTCAATTTAGAATTTGTATGGTTAAAATGCATATTCTTCTTTACCTTTGATAATTTCTTATTGTCAAGTTCCTTCTTGGTGGATTTTTCTTCAATAATATGAGCTTTCATGATGGATTATTTCAAAGTATTATTGTCATGATATTTTGTCTCTTGTTTAATTTGCAAGTGTTACAATAATTGTTCAAGAGTCAAATCTTTCTTCTTGTGTAAGAGCTTACTTCTATACTCTTTTAAAGGCGGAGGAGGTTTTGAGACAATAGCACCAACATGAAAGTTTTCATCAAGAGTAATTTCAGATATAGTAATTTTACTAGCTATAAGTTGAAATTCTTGTACTTGTTCAGTGATTGATTTTTCATCAATCATTTTGAACTCCATATAATTTGAAACAAAAAATTTTGTTGAACTCGCCTCTTCTGCCAAATAGATAGCTTGAAGATTGTCCCAAATATCCTTAGCAAATTTGAACTTAATATAATATTGATCATAGTATTTGTTAGACATTCCTCCAAGAATATAATTCTTCTATAAATAATCATCATCTTGCCACTTGAAAATTTGTTCTTTAATCAAAGTAGTCTAGTTAGTTTTTACCTCTCATAACTAGGAGTCTCAGAAATTCTATATAAGAACTTGCTTAGCTTAGAGGCACGTTAATATGTTTCTTGAGGATAGTTGGAGTCTCATCCACGAGCAAATGGAAGAATAAATAACAACTCTATCTTCGGGATTCAACTAAGCCACAAAATAAGTAGCATTCGAGAATGTTGCTCTTCTATTCTTGAATCGTTGATTTCACCTTTTTATTAATGTCACTCATGTAATTTCAAGGGAAAGTATTTTTTTTTATTTCTTCTTGAAGTGATATCTTTTCAAAGAAAAACAACACTATTTATAGGATAAAAATTCTTCAACGTAAAATATTTTCATTACGAAAATGTTATTAATAGGTTCGTGAGTGTTATAAATAAACATGTATCTTCAAGAACCTAAAACGTAAAATTAAATGAAAAATAAATTTTCAATAAACATTCATTTCTTTTGAAACTTAAGAAACTTTTATCAGATGAATAGTTCCAAATTAATTGAAAAACTAACTCTTAGATGCAAACTTTATCACTATATCATTGGAGATAGAGAGATTATTTTCGAAAGATCTTTTGTTCATGTATCGGCCTCAACTAAAAGGCAAAAAAATAAGATATATAGAATAACAACTAAGAGCAATGTTAATTCTATAAGAAAAAAAATACATGTATCAAAATAATCGAAGATTAATCACAACACAACTATAATGACAAGGCTAATCCTATGACAAATCTTAAGCTTTCACAAAACAAGACAATATTCTACCCCTAATAGCATTTTACCCTAATACGCGACCTCAACTCTTTTCTATCTAAAGTCATGTCCTCAGCGATATAAAGTTGCATCATATTATACCTAATTATCTCTTCTCAATACTTTTTCGACCAATTCCTATCATCCTGCGTACCTCCTAAATTTAACATCACATACCTCCTAATTGGAGCGTCAAGCAATATAGGTTAAAATAATAACAAAGAAAATAGTCAAATACCGCTTCAACCTATAATCAAACTCCTAACTACACACTGTACTTCAGAAAGTGCATTTCACTCTCCTTGAAAGAGTGAATAGGCCGCCTTTGTTTTTAATTTTTATTTTCCCCCTCTCTTTCCCTTTCTCTTTTTCATTAAATCAAAATAACCTACTCGAACACCCCCCCCCCCCCTACCCTCCTCTTATGCTTAATTTATTTTTATTTTTTAATCACAAGTCACTGTAAATTTCTTCATCAATTTTATATATTAACCCTTTCTTACACCCTAATCAAAACACTTTTAAATTAATCTTGTTATCACTCCTTAATAAAAGTAAAATTAAAAAAAATATTTCCCCCCAGAACCCATATCAAACAAAAATAAATTTTTCACCACACACTCTTCTCACAAACATTGACTCTAATACCATATCTTGAACTTTATAACCATAAATTGGGTATCTTCAAAATCGAGCCTAAAATATTCAACTTAACAATAATTTCAATAATTTAACTTGCTTCGCTACTTTCAGCAACATTCGAAAGAGGAAGAGATTGAATCATGTTAAAGTTATGAATTGAATTAGAAATTGACAGATGGGAGAAGCAATGAAATTTGAGAAAAGTTGTAAAAAATAGGACCGAGGTATTGGCCATAAAGACTTTCACTCGTCGAAAAAAAATTTCGTACTTTTTCTTGCTAGGAGATCAAGAAATGAGAAATTTATATGTTGGATTTGACAATTATAATGTTCTTCACGATAATGGAGCGTTTGTAATGAGCATAAAATAAAAGGAAAAAAATAGTAAAAACAATTAATTCATGATATATGTGATATTGAGGGGCGTTGACATGATATGCGCGTATATCACACTATAAAATACTTAGTTGATTATGTTATTTTAGGATAAAACTAATTCTCTTTTAAAATAGTTCGAGATTGGGTGGGGGGGAGTAATAGGAACGTCGTGAAATATAAGTCTATCATTAAAAATTCGATAATAGGTTGAGAGTATATTTAACTATTTTCTCAATAATAACATTTAACAAAGGAAAGCTGGCAGTATTTATTTATTTATTTATTTTTCTATGATTTGGACTTCACTTATATACATAGGACAAGATAGAGTGAAGATTATTCGCACTATCAATATATTTTAACAGGTTATAACAAGTTATTTATTGTATTGATAAAAATAAAAATATCTTTTAATCACGTTTGATCTCACATCCATAAAAGATGGAATAAACATTAAAAGATAATTGATGAAAACAATGAAGTTTGTTTATTTGAAAAAGAAAAAAAACCTTCGTAGGAAACTTACCTATATATATATATCATATTTAGAAAATTTTTATCATTTATTAGCAATACAGTTCTAGTGCATATATAATTCACTTTTAATATATAATATATATTTTTTTTATGAAAATATAAGTTTAATATATTTTAAGACACTTATAATATATTTTTATAATTTTAATACATCTTTTATACATAGTGTAATTAATTTATATTACATGCGTGATTCCTTTTAATATATAGTGTAGTTTTTTAATCAAAATAATTATAAGAGATTTTAATATATTTATAATACATATATATTGCATATATAATTCACTTTTAATACATAATACAATTTCTATAAATGGTAAATATATTTTAAATTTGAAATATCTAGGTAATAAATTAAAAATGTGTTTAAAACCAATAAATATTTTATAAAAGGAATTCAAAAAGATAATTATAAATCAATAAAACAATTTCTACACATTAAGATAATTAATGTATTTAATCTTTAATTTTAAAAATTTGAAGATGTAACACCCCACAAACACTATAAGTATTTGTACTACACATATGAAAAATGATATGGACTTTCAAATTAGTGCCAATTTTAAAAGTGTTTGCA
>DF362119.1:10342-45687 GCA_000787875.1 Solanum virginianum
AACACAACATTCACTTAATCCCTTAATGCCTTGACTTGTTTATGTCTTTACATGATCAGTGTGATATTGATTTAATGACACCTGATAAATTAGCGAGAACTTGATGAATCGTAGAATTTTCCTTATGACTTGAAGGTAGGATAATGAGCTATTGTGTATTACATCTTGTGGGGCTGATTGGTTTTCTATGCAGGTTGTAGTTGTAGAGGTAAGTTGGAATGAAAGGAGTTTGTGTATTCTATTGGAATTGCCTTGTTTAGTTCGTTTACTGGCGGAGTACCGCGTGGTTTTTGGTACTCACCCCTTATTTCTACACCCGTGTAGGTTCTGAGCCCGGACAGTGAGTAGTGTTTCCGTAATCATCCGAGGCATCTCTGGAGACTTAGAGAGGTAGTTGTTGTCATCTGGCTGACTCTCTGGTTCCTATTTGAGTAGTGCTTTGTTCTATTCGAGAAGAAAGACACATTAGACTTGTGTTTTCTTTGATTTTTCTGCATTACTAGAGGCTTGTACACGTGACAACCTGGTTTTGGGGATTTTTAATTAAGTTGACTTATTATCTACAATTTAACTTTTATATTTATTAAAATTTCATATTCTCAATGCTATAGTTAGGTTGTAGGCTGATTTGTCTTGGTGGGATAAGACGAGTGCCACCACGCCTGAAATTTCGAGTCGTGACAACAAAGCTCTTCTACAAGTCGTGAATAGGACTATGGCTCGTAGACCCTTCTCATGAAAAAAGCTGGGCTTAACACTACAAGACAGATTTTACAAAAATTCCATCTACACCTCGTGGAATGATCTATAGGCCATAGTTACAGCTTGTAGAACTCAAATTTCTGCAGATCTACACTTTCTATTTATGAACTTCTAGACTTTTTAAGTTAGGATATTTTAGATGGTGTTACAGGATATAATCATATCTTTCTCCTCTAGAATTTGATTAATGAAAAATTGTTGTCCAAGTCAATTAAATTTAGAGGCTTTGTAGGTTATCACAGGTGATTTAGTTTTCGTATTAGTAGTTGATAACCTATTATCTACTCGGAGACTTTAATGATGAAAGAGTATTTTCACACAAAGTGAATTTGGAGTTTATCTTGAAAAGTGATTAAAATGAAACTAGTTGAATATCCAGCAAAATTAACCTTACCATTAAAGTCAATTGATGTTTTTATCTTTTATGTATGAAAGCAATGAGAAAAACTTGGATGCTGTGATAGAAGTATTTGTTTAAAAGTGTATGTGCTAAGTGAGTTTAATTTGCTGGATTATCAATATTAAAGCAATATGAGGATGTCTATTTAATTTGAGTTCATGATGGTTGTTATATTACCATCACTTTAGGCTCACGTATCATACACTACTCTACTTTACCAACATCAATCAAATGATTAGATGCATTCGATAAGATTGGAGGAAATTAAATTAACTTTATTAATAAATAGATGTTTGTATTTATCATGTTTAATAACTTATTTTTATGTCTAGTAGGTTATGCATAATTCCAAAAATATTAATTTAGAATTATTTTTTAGGTTAAATTTTTTTTGAAAGCTAATCTATATGTATGCCTAACAAAATTTTAATTTTTTGTTTAATTAACAGGATATCTAGTGACCAAAGTGTGTAGAAAACCATTGTGAAAATATGTCATAGTGAGAGAGTGTTGCACAGTACTGCTAATAGAACTATTTACAAGATCACTTAAGAGGACTAGCATTGATGACTAACTAGTTGCTCATATTAACACTAGACGTAGAAATATATGTTAAAGCTAATTAATGCGATTGTTGAAACTTCATTCTTCTCAATATTCAAACAATCATTAGAGAAGTGGAGCCTTTAAAAACAATGAGTTTCCGACAGTTTCAATGGCTAATCTATCGACTAATTGATTCTATACTTTGTAGATATAAAGTACTTTAGGGCTACCAACTAATATTAAGTTAAGATAATATATGCTTGGTCAATATAAAGTAGAATTATGACCTAATCAGTGATGCAATATGATTTAAATAAGTATTTATACGCTACATATTATGGAGTAGAATTATTCATTAAAAGTTCTTTTTTTTTAAATAGAATAGCCATTGTAAGACTCCATCAAAGCAATAACAAGTTTGAATTGAAACATTTTTCTATGTTGGTAATTAAGCCGTAAATGAAGTACTCCATATTCATGTAATGGTCCAATTCGCGAGTTATATTATCAATTTTGCGTCTAGACCCATACTACTTTTTCGTAAAATGCTTCCAATCGAAGAATTCCTTGTTACGATGCAACCACGTAAACCATGTAAGGGCTTCACCATCAAGGTAGAAGTAAGAAAGAGGTAGCCAGTCCTTCTGGGAGAAGCCAAGGTAGGTGAACTACTGCTCGGCTCGAAGAATCCAACCCTCTGGCTCATTGCCACCGTTGAATCAATCTAATACCACCATTACCATTGGAGTAGGAACAATAATGAAAACACCAATGTAACAATCTCAATTTCACAATAGAAACATTCAAGTATTATAATCACTAAACTCAAAGTTACAATAAAAAAATGTAACTACAAAGAACTTGCAGAACAATAATGGAATAGTAAATGTTAAATTGAAGAATATAACTTGAAGGAAGATGAGAAGCTTAGACTCAAGGAAAAGGGACGAGAGGACCAGACATTTTCTTTTTCAACAATTTGCACAAAATTATTTTCCATAGAATATGTTATTTATTAACCTGGATCTCACACATAACCCCGCAATATGGTATTGAGCTGCTTTGTTATAACTGATTTCGGTCCATTCATGACACATACTCCTTTAAGATTGACTTGAACTACTGATATAACTTTATTACATGGGACTAAGGAAAACTTAGGGATCCTTTTTTTTTTGGTTTTATTGACCTTTTGTTGTATTTGTTTACAGATAGAGCCTATTTTGAGTGCAAATTTGCCTCCTGGATTTGATTCAAGTACTTGCCGCAGTGTATGAGTGCCTCAAGGCCATTTCTTCTGATTTGAAAACCAATTTTCTTTTTATTTTCTCTTTTTCTTTTTAAATGAGATAATATCTTCTATGGTCACTCAACTATTAGTTGTTTTCACTGAAAATCACTCAACTTTCTTTTTTACTCTCAAAGTCACCCAACTAAAGATTTTTTTCGCAGAAAGTCACTCAACTAAGTGTTCTTTTCACAAAAAGTCACTCAACTTTATTTTATAACTTAAGTGACAACCTAACACTCTTTTATCCAACTAGTGACTCTTTTGAGCTAGTGAGATATGTAGATGTTGATTTTGCTGGGTACCTGATTGACCGAAAAGCACTTCAGGGATGACTTATTTTTCGGGATCATCTCTTATCTCCTAGGGCACTATGAAACATAACTCAGTGGCTTCTTCCACAGCTGAAGCAAAATATGTAGTTGTAGCTGCTTGTTACTCTCAATTGCATTGGATCAAGTAACAATTAGAAGATTTTGGAGTACTGACGGATACCATACCTCTGATGTGTGACAACACAAGTGCCTTGAACATGGCAAAGAATCTGGTTCAGTATAAAAGAATAAAACACATTGATGTGAGGCACCATTTTCTTAGGAACCAGGTTGATAAGGGCAACATATGTATGAAATTCTATAGTATAGAGGATCAGATAGATGACATCTTAATTTACTAAGCCTCTATATTGGGACCAGTTTGTGAAGAACTGGATGAGGTTGGGGCTAATTAAGTTGAGCAGACTAGAGCTATCATAATGTGAAATCTCCCTTATTTTGGGGCAAAAATTCTTGTGCAGGTATTTGAGTTTTGCTTATCCTAAATTCACACTTGTACCCTTGTAGGTATGCATGCTCAACAACATCATAGGTGATGAAGAAGGAACATTGAAAGAAGTTCCACCAAGTGAAACAAATCATCTGGGACTTGGTTCGCTTCAAAGGTTAGTATTCTAATTACAGCTACAATGCAATCATGAAATATGTCAGAACACCTCACACCTCTTCATCTTTCCTGAAATGTTGTCTTGTCAACCCTATTCTCGAAAAGGTACACCCTATCTAGGACTAGACACGTCCTTTCATTCCTATAAAGGTCCACTCAACCTTACTTTCCCTCACTTTTCTCTTTCATTTTATCCCCTCCAAATGTTGTCTTGTTCTTTCTCTTAACAATGTCTCACTAATCCCCTATCTCTGAGAAACACACTTCATTTGTCAATGAAACTCCTTCCTCTCATAAGATTGACACTCATCCTTCCACCCCCATCAATACTCCTCTCAACCCTAAGGAGTTATTACACACTTTGACAAAACCCATCTCTCATGTACTCCTATCGACATCTGGAAATCAAGGCCCTATTCCAACACCCTCATCACCAACCAAAGATGAACCATTTTTCCTTTCAAAGGGTCAGGATCATTTGGTTGATTCCTCTACTGGTGCACTAGGTTTCACATCAGAAGGATCATACTCAGTTAACCTCGTAACGTCTTCCACCGAAGAACAATCTTTTTCCTCTCAATCAGGTCCCGCCTCTTCTTATATGTCTAAAAAGTGCTTCGATGGAGACTACCAGTTGAAAACATGAGTCAATCATTCTGGTTGCAGATGAAGAGTGGATAGTTCAGAGTTTAACTGACATAAAGGGTGAAGACATATTTGCTCAAGAGGAAACCAAATCACCAGACCTACAATTGGTGTTGGCCACTCCTTTATTTGATCAAACTCCCATGAGTGAAGTACGACCCATTAATATGGTGCAGAGGAAGAGGGGGAAGATGATGAAGACAATATGCCTCTAATATGGAAACTTAGGAATACAACAAGTGATGATATTTCCGTACCAGACACTGAGACAGACTAGGTTCCTGAAGAAGGTGCAATGAGTCAACCAACAATTGACAAAGGGTAAAGTTGGTCTGGACACGCCTGATACAACCAAAGTATATCCTACTAGAGGTACTCAATGAAAACTTCTCAGTGATGCCATGGCGATAAGCAAATCTAAAACTACAAGGAAGAGGAAATTAAGATCTGTTTCTGTAATTGAGTAGGACATCCCAAGTGACAAACTGATTGATGTCGCTAAGAATGAGAGTAATAGTGCTACAATATCATATGAAGATCTTGTCAATCTCAAGCAACATGCTGAGGATACCAAGGCTTCAAGGAAGCCTACCAAGGATTCCAAAGAAAAAAAGTCAAGGAGTAAGGAAGAAAGAAAATCTAAAAGGGGTGAATCTGCTTCTACTATGGGACTAGGTACACAAAGCAAGAAGGCGAAGGTTGAGAAAGTTTTGAGGAAAGAATAAAGAATTTAAATTTTAGAGAAATAAAAAATGTTGAGTGGGCGGGTTTTCGAGCTTGAGGCTAGTGGATTTTCGAGCCTGAGGCTAGAGAGAAACTAGACATGAGGGACCTGGTTGATGCAACTGTGATCCAGGGATGGGATCACTTGTTCTAATGGCTAGTTCCAACGTTGCATGAGTGGGAAGTAAGGCAGTTTTATTACAATATTGAATTTTTAGAGGATGGTAGTTTCAACACTTCCATTGGTAACATTACTTTTTGGATTGATGAAAAGGTGTTAGGAAACATTCTGAAGGTGGAAAGAAAAGGGATTGGCAGTGTGCAGGACCATGCTCCTGCAAAGAGGTTTATTGTGGAAGTAGGAAAGCTTCTGAATTTTAGCTTTACTGGCATTTCGAAAAAATTTCTCAAGGGGCAATACCAGCTCTACTTCAAATTTGTGAATGAGGTCCTTCTACCTCGTACTAAGAAAAGAACAATCGCAACTACTACTGATCTATTTTGTATGGAAGCCTTGAGCAAGTCAGAAGCCATTAATCTTCCTGCTATATTGATGGAGCATATTCATGAGGTGATGAAGGCTAAAGATGAAAAATATGGTCTTGCATATGGTTATTTATTCAACCATGTGTTTGACCATTTTGCGTTTAGACCAAAGAAGGGGTTACCTAGTACTATTAAGCAGTCCTTCTCACAAACCACCTTGGTGGAATGCGAGTGTAATAAAGAAAGAGTTGGTAACAATCCCAAGTCACATATTTTCGATCTCATCACTTAACAAGAGGCATTAAAAGTGTAAGTTGAAGAGTTGACTGTTGCACTCTCTACTAGGGATGCAGAAATTGTGGCCTTGAAGGCATGGCTGGCACAAGGAGTAGCTGAGGGACCCGGTTCTGCTGAACTATCTAGGCGAAAAAAAAAGAACAACAGACTAACCTTGGAAGTTGAGTCCCTCACTCAGCAATTTCTTCAGGCCCATCAGGATTCAAATGCTAGAATGACTCTTCTTCAATCCTTTGCACTTAAACCTTTTGGTCCTTAGGCTACCTTATTATGTGTGTCATCCATTCATTCTTTTGCTCGTGGTTTAATTCTGACATATTTTGTTATTCTCTGTTGCTGTATCATGAATACTTCCCTTTGCGATCTTACTTTGAATGAATGTATTTCTCTGTTATGTTCTTATGTATCTATGGTATTGCTTGTGTTATGTTGTCCATTTGACTCTGAATTCAATGCTTGTGATCTCTATCTTGGTTTATTGCATATGTTTTTAATGATGCCGAAAGGGAGAAGATGAGCCGAGGGGGGGGAGGGAGGGAATTCATTCAGGGGGAATAATAAGGCAGTTGATTCAGGGGAACAAATTAACGGGGTGAGGCAATAGTTATAAATGGGCAATAGTTTGTCATTATCAAAAAAGGGAAAAATATTAAATAATCATTTTGATGATAACAAATTATTGGTACAATATGAGGACTAGGTCAGTATCAGGTTGAAGCCACTGCTAAAGCTATGTTGGCATACAACTGAAAAAGCTGACATGGTTGGTAAGATTTGACCTTTATTGTACTGAAGGACCAAAGGTCTTTTACATACCCACTTGTGTGGGTATAGAAGTTTCATGTGCAAGAAACAAAAGGTAACTTTCAAGGAATGAAAAAAGTGAATATTCAATAAATCAAAAAGTTATCTTTTGGCACTACTTGAGAGATACAACATCAACTTCCCAGGACGTGATAGGAGTTTAGAGTTTTCTTCTAAGTTGGATGTTGTATTTAGTTCATGAACTTGTAAGATCACTTCCTAATCTAGAAAGGAAAGTTGATCATTATGTGTTTAACTATTGTTAAGTTGTCGTGGGGTTCTGGGTAAGTTGTTGCCTTGAAGTCTCTTGGGTAGTAGTCTAACTTTATCTAGGTTGATGAGAGTGCAGGCTAGTGTTTTGGAGAGTTGTTCATGTCTTGTAATTTAGGTTAAAAGTTGAAAATGAAGAGAGGGTGGGGCAAATAAATAGTGGGTTGGATTTGACGACTTTGTTCGTTTGTTTAGTAGATTGTTGGGCTTTTGAAAATCGTGTTGATAGGTTGTGGTTGTTCCTCCCTTGAGCAAATAATTTTTTCACGTAAAATCTTGTGTGTTCTTTACTTGTGCTCTCTGTTCTTACTTTTACTATATTTGGGGGACCTGGTCCCGGACTACAGTGCACCCATACATTCTAACACAGGTCATTTTAACATTTTTGTGGGTGATTTCAGTCCAGGGGTTACAGATGCCACGTTGTATGCACGCTTTTCAGTCTACCCTAGCTGCTCGTAAGTTTTATCATTTATAATCCTGCAAATCCTGACATTCATTTTCAAAAATAAATTGCACTCTCAGATATGATTTTCAAGTTTTTTCTTTTAGAGATGCAAAGGTTATGTGGGATCAAAAATCAGGCCGTTCAAGGGGATTTGGATTTGTTTCCTTCCGTAGTCAGTAGGTACAAAGATGGTTTTGCTCAACTCTCTGATATTAAGCTGCTTCTTGTGTGCATTCCACCCAAAATAGGAAAAGAAGAAAACCAGTAGTGCCTGCCTTGTGCTTTTTTATGAACCATGTCAACTTTTTTTTCTTTTCTTTTGGGAATGTTTTGTACAGGATGCACAAAGTGCAATAAATAACTTAAATAGTAAGAACAAGCTGTCAATTTTTTTTATTACTCTTATTCTACATGGTTTTACACACTGTCTTTAGAATTGCATATTGAAAATTTGATTCTGTATATAGAACTTTACTGACCAGTGTTGTATTGGGGAAAATCTTGGTTGCTTACTGTTTCTTGTTCTATTGCATAGAACAAACTAAGATTATATTCTTGTTTTCTCGTGTTTCCTGTTCTACTTAGCGTAGGACAAACTAAAATTATTTTCTTGCTTTCTTGTGTGTAGCTCATTGTTGTCACTCTCTATGTTGGTCTTTCACTCGCACAATTAAACAGATCATTGCATCTTCGTCCCAATCTGATTTCATTAGGTTCTTTTAGATGCTATAGTTCAATGTTTTTTACTGTTTTTGCAGAGTATACATGTAAAGAATGGTGTACCGACCAATTTATATATTTCTCAATATGATAGAAATACAAGATTTTTCATTTCTTTTTCTCCTGAAATAATTTTCAAATGTACTATAACTGGTTTGATGCCGCATTACTGCATCACTTTTTGGTTAGATTAGTAGGCTTGATCGAAGATGGGCCTGGTTTTCTACGCCATCTAAATAGAGTCTTTTTGGTTGAAAACAAAAGGGAGGTGGTTAGTAAGCAAACAAATTCACTGCAACAAAAGGTGTTGATGACAAGCAGAGTTGAGATGGGAAAAGTTCCATTGAGTTGACAACTGGAACATCAGGTTGGTTTTCTTGATTTTATAGTTGCTTCTATTTTCTGCTTGCTGAAACAACACTGTACTTTTATATCAAGTACCTTTAACAGTCATGTACAATTCTTGGATATTGATCCAAGCACATTCATATTCAGTGGATTATCATGTTATGTTTTGCCAAGGCGATGGTAAACTCCGTAATTGACATGAATCCTTACTAGAACTTGCTTTTACTGAATTAGACTACATAATGAAGAATCTTGATGTTGTTTATGTTATTGTCTAAATGATAAGGCCAGTGAAGATGCTCCAGAATATAGTCCCAACTGTTTATGTTGGCAACCATTCTCCTGAAGTGAGTATCAGTAACACCTCATAACTCAATTTGCAACTAATTTGTTTTTGAGTTTACGATGGTAGTTATGGAAGCTACAACTCAACCTCCAATGTACTACTAGTGCATAACGACACCTGCCGGTGTTGTAAGCATGTATGAGTATGTAGCTTGTATTTTGTTAAAGGATTTCTAGCACTGTGAATCATGCTCAATATATGCATTTTCCTCTTCTTTATTTCCTACCTATTGTGAAATGAATTTGAGTCTTAGACCTTACCGTTCAAAAGCAAACTACAAGGGTTGCTCATTTTTCCAAAGCTTGTGACTACTCGGGCCGTTTGATTACTATAAAAGATGTATATATCTATAAAATTTTGCCTTAGTTTTATTATGAGGTGTAAAAGTCTAACATAACTCATATTTAGTTTCTAATGTTGAATAAAAGTTATTGATGTATTAATTTTATATGGTGTTTGGTTACACTCTAATAATTTTGCATAATTAATACTCACATATTAGGAAATCTATTGTATCATTTTATATGGGATAGAGGATGGAATAATTTTTGTGGGTATTAGTTATATATGGATTAGGATAATAAATTTACATATGGACCCCTATCAATTAACTTTCAAATTTTTTTAATTTCTTTTTTATAGCATCAAAGGAAGGTTCTGACGCAACTTATCCATTTACAATCTAAAATATTCATCATTTGGCTTTTTTTCTTAATTTAATTTAAATATGCATCCCCACAAAAATTATTTATATTAGATTTTGATCGAAATTGAACAATGTTACTTGAGAATTCTTATGAAATCCACGGTCTCACTATTTTTATTTACTTTTTTTTTCTAAAAAGAGTTGGAATTCTTTCCACCTATTACTAATCAAATGACTAATTAATTTAAATTATATAATATATATTTGTGGGTATTAATTACATATTTTTGAATGTTATTATGCACTGATAAAAATTGATCGAGATAATCAAATTTGTTTACTTATTTATTTGTTAATAACATACATTAAGCTCACTAAACATTTGATAATTAAGAAATAAGAATGAAGCTTACCCTACATAACTAAACCTTGTATTACTAATACTTGTATAATTAAATCATACACAACTAATACTTACATTAGTAAATCCTGCATAACTAATATTTGTGTCACGACCTGAGCCTAGGGTCTAGCCATAACATGGCGAATGAGGAACCTGAAGGAACCTCCCTCAAGTCTCTTAGCATTCATAGGTAAATAAATAACATAATGCAAAATTTAAAGTGGGGAATAGGACTAAGGGGGACATTCAAACATTTGAAAATATGAGAAGGAGTCAACTCAAAATATAACGTCCAAACATACAATCTACATAAAAGAGTTAGCGGGGGCTAAGACATACATAAGTTTCCCTCAAGTACAAAAGTCATGAAAATAAGATAAAAAGTAAAAGTCTCCAACAATAACTCAAACTACTTAAATGTCTCATAGGTACAAAGCATGAAGAAAAGGGTGAAATACCCGAACTAAGGACTTACCAAAGCTACTAGTCTTGATCGTCAAAAGCTAGCCACGTGCCGGCAAAGGAGGTGGAACGCTGGTCTGTACTTGGTCACATCATGTATGCAAAATATGCATTAGTACATTGGAATGTACTAAGTATGTGAGATGCAATGCAAACATGAAACTATAATGTCATTATGCATGAAGTTGTACTACCATCACTCGTAAAATTTAGAAGTCTCCATGCTTGAAATTGTAATGTCATTGTTCAAAACATGCAAGACCATAGTCATGGAATAATGCTCAATATGAAGTAAAGGTAAATGTAACATGTGAAATAAGTTTAAAGAACCATAAACATCAAATTCGTAGCTTGTGGCAGAAGATCGTAACCGACATATAAGACCATGTGAGTTACTACATGAAATCCAACATATCCCCCTATGTTGGTACGTGGAGCTCACTTACCCAGTGAAACTTCGTCAACTTAAGCATGCATATCTTAGTTTCACTTAGCTATTGTGGATCCACTAACCTTAGCATACAATGAATCCTCTGATGTCACATAATTAAAAGGACAAGAGGTTGCTTCTAAGGTTCCCTTGTTGAACCCTACTTCAATGCCGCATTCTGTGCTAATTGAATTCCACGGAGTACTTTAAAATATTAGTGTAGTCATGCAACATAAATTAGAGTCATAAGTAGCAATCATATAGGAGTAGCTTATTAACTCGAAAGTCTCTCCAGTGAGAATTGACCTTTCACATTGAGGGTCCATCATAAATGTTGTTAAAGGCTTTGCAATATGCTTACATCTTTGACATCATTCATAATTTTAAAACTTACTTTTAGCCCTTATCCTAAATATCATGAAAAATCATTATGAACTTAGTGGACCTTTGCAATGAATTAAAATCACATGATTCAAGAGTATGATGTATGAACATGATAAAATACGTAACGTTAAAATCAAGATTAAATGACCTACAACATCATTAAAAATCCTGGATAATGAAATTCTAGAAATCAACTTGATAGTCATAGGAACTCATGGTATATTATCACATTACAACATTGAGATCAAAATACATATAAATATATCATAAAATAGTCATTTAAATCATACTCATGAAACTCATAATTTTTAAAAATTTAAAGAAGATGGTAAAGAAAATCATTAAGGAATTTTATGGGTGAAAGTCACCCACAAATCAAACTCACATACCTGTAAATGACCTTAAGAAATGACTTAAAGAAGTTGAGAAAGAAAGCTTTTAGAAGGAAACCCTAGCATTGTCCTTGCCTTGCATTGCCTTGGAGAGTGTATCTTGTCTTAGGATATTTTAGGAGTGTTTGAGTATGGTGAGAATGAGAGTAAATGAGGGTTTAGGGTCTAATATAGGAGGTCAAGTAATGCCAAAATGATGTGCTTTTAGACTTAGAGTACGAGAAATAGATAAAAACACCCTTCATTAAAACTGTTGGAACCTAGACCCCGACCCCGACTATGGGTCATAAACCAAACCACGAACCATGCTTGGGGTTTGGTCTTGTTCAACTTAGAAACTTCTAAAATATAATATCTAAATGTCAATCCATGAGACCCATCTATGACTTATAGACTGGTGTACAAGTCGTACACTCGTCCATAGTATACCCCGCCAACACTTAGGAAAATTTTCAAATCTCAAGACCCTATATACGATACCAAACTATGGTCTATAAACTAAAGTACAAGTCATCCTGTTTGTTGGTTGTCCAGCTTCAGAAACCATATTTTCTACCAACTCAAGTCATCAAACCATGTGCCCATTCTACGGTCCGCAATTTTATTTATGGATTGTAAAGATCATTCATGGATGACCCTCACACTTAGTCAATTTCTCACCTAGGCTGACCCCATTTGCGGCCTTGTTTACGACCTGTGATTTGAACTATGAGCCATAAATAAGACTCGTTGTTGCTCCCCTACACAAACAAGTGTACGCGGTCTCATAAGTAATATAGTGGCCCTAATTAAAGAGCCTGATTATCGAACCCAAGTAATTTAAATGTATCTAGTAGCTTCTCTCGGTTATCATGTTCATGGTGTTTTAGTAAAAAGAGTTTTAGTTGTAGGGAAAATAAATTATAAAAGAAATAACTTTCTCGTAAACTAAGATGACTTTCACACAAGATATCAACTAGAGATGCAATTCCAGGGTTGTAACCTTTTTGACCTTGTCTAATCTTAACAATATCTATCTACGTCTGATTTTTTGATTATTGATTCACGGGGTTTAATTTACCTGAATGGGGTTGCACGCCTCTGCTGGCCTGTTGGAACCCATATGTCCTTCATTAGATCAATTAGGAAAATTTTAGGACCAAAAGTGAAATTTTTGAAAGTTGAAGATCTTGAATTAATTAAGTGGTGCCCACATCAAATTGTGTTGGATTTTAATTGGAACAAGTATATATATATAGCCATTTGTGGAGTCGAAGAGAAAAGGTAAGATTTAATATTATTTTATGTGTTGTAAAAGTTGTAAGTATGTTGTAGCATGTTAAAATGGAGGAAATTCATGAAATATGTAATGTTGAAAGTGAGTTGTGTGTGATAGTGTTTGGAGCCGTGTAGGTATGTATGGATTGTGTAGTGTTGTGTTGTGTTGGAACTAGGAATTGATGCCTAGTTAGTATATTATGATCATTGTAGTGTGAAGGAATGATTAGAAATCATCCATATGTGTATGTGGTGTGTTAGCCAGATTTATGGAAATTGTTAAATGTTGATCAAGAGAGTTATTATTGTTATGTTGCCTTTTGAATTGATTATTCATGTTGCTAGGTTGTTGTTGTTGTTGATTAATTAGGCCAAGTTGAATTCTCGGGGTGGCCTATGTTTAAGGGAAAATGCTGCTAAATTTTGATAGAATTGGGGGCAAAATTGGAATTTAATGCTAAAAAGTCTTTAGCTAATTGTGTAGCATTTTATAGCTTGTTTGTAGACCCTGGGCAGTCCGAAGTATAAGTTGGAATTGGGCTTGCATTGGATTATTTTGGAGAGCATTTGAGGTATGTAAAGCAACCTTCTTTTTTTTGAGGAAGTCCGAAGTATAAGTTGGAATTGGGCTTGCATTGGATTATTTTGGAGAGCGTTTGAGGTATGTAAAGCAACCTTCCTTTTTGGCATGCCTTATTTAAAATAGGCTATGATATGAGCTTCGAGGAAACTCTATTCTCTCAATCCGAGCATATTTATGATTCGCATTTGTTCCTTGGTATTCTTGTGTTAATATGTCATAATATTGATTCTTATGTTTTTGGAATTCATAAGTTTCAAAGGGCATGTGAAATTTGATTAGTTTTGAAAGAAGTTATTCTTTAACGATTTTAAAAAATATCATTCGTTGGTTCCCGGGCTAGTTGGTTGTCGTGCGCATTATGATATACTCCGGTGTTATGCTGTGTTTGGGTGAGTACAGGGACGGCGATAAGTAACGCCTAGCTCAGTTGTATATTATACAGTGTTTGGTGATATACTATGTTTGAGTGAGCACGAGGACGGCGATACGTAACGCTCAGCTCGCTTATGCTATTTCTATGATATGATATGTGATGGGAATTCAGAAATTTGAAACTTTCTGGTGTTATACTGTGTTATCGCGCCATTGTCGGGCGGGCGACCATATTTCCTGTGCCCTATGCATGATTTGTATTTTGAAAGCAAACATTTTGATATTTTTGGATATGTATTTACCTTCCCTACTTTTGGTTCGATTATTACTCAAATCTATATTTTGTACATTCTGCTTTGCAGATTCAGTACGTATTTCATATTGATCCCCTTCTTCGGGGGCTGCGTTACATGCCCGCAGGTACCTATGTACAGTTTGGTAACCCACCAGTTTAGGACACCTTTCTGCTTTTTGGAGTGCTCCCCTATTTCGGAGTCCACTTTTGGTATACCCTTGTTCGTTGTTTTGCATATATTTATTCGAGGGTACGGCGGAGCCCTGTTTCGTCCTATGATTTTGTTGGTCTGTCTAGAGGTTTGTGGACATATATGTGTGTGGGTTGTGCCCAGTTGGTTCGATGAGATTTGCATGATGTGTATGTTGGGCATCTTTACCAGCCATGGAGGCCTTGTCGGCCCGTATATGTATATATGTTGTTCTGTTGACTCTGTTTGGTATCTGTTGGTATTTTCTGAATGCAGGATTTTTTGGATAGTCCGTAAAATAAAGGAAACTCTGCTGAAATTTTTCTAAAATATAAGTCATCTGTTTGTAACTCAGCTTTGTGATTGTGTCTGGGCGGATAGTCCGTAAAATAAAGAAAACTCTGCCAAAATTTTTCTAAAATATAAGTCATTTGTTTGTAACTCAGCTTTGTGATTGTGTCTGGGTGCCCAATCCGGGCACTAGTCACGGCCCACGGGGCTGGGTCGTGACACGATCTACCATTATTGACTATCTTACTACATCATTGAGCGGGGATAGACAGACCAATAAAAATGCATTAAAGCTATCTTCCCGAATATGAACCAAGCAAGGTGTAAGGGTAGTTGTCACAAGTCTCCCTTACACGAATCACTTAGTTTACTAGTATTGCACAAGCTCCCTATGCTATGGTGTTTTATCCACTCCAACATCTCTCAAACCTAAAGTGAACAACAAATTTACTCCCTAGTTGGCCAAACTCTGAAGCATATGTATAAACAACATAGGAATAATCGAAAGAAATCATTCATAGATGTCAAAAGTCAAGAACTACACATAGTCTATGGCTACAACCCTATAATATGGAGAGCTAGCCACTCATAGACATGGAATACATCGTGAATGAAGTGGAAAACATCCAAAACAAAAATCTAAAGATTAACTAACCAAAGTATGGTGGAAATGAGTTCTTTGTCGCCTCCCCCATAGCTCTTTCGTGAAAAATAAGATAAAAACCTAAAGTCTAAGATAGAGTAATAATAAAAATTCCATAATTTGACTTTTCCGCATCGGGTCATTAGGTCTGCTACGTGGACCCCTTGTTTCTCTGACTTTCCCCTTAAATTGCTGATTGGATAATCTTGCACACTTTTGCACAGGTTCGCAACGCGATCCTTGCACTTTCTTGGGCTTTGTGCCTTTTTCAATTTTTTTAGCTTCCGCAACCTTGCTCCCAGGTATGTCACATGGACTTTTGGTCTTATGGCTGCTTCTACTGACTTTTATCCTCTGAGTTCCGAGTTGTGTTTGTTCCTCATGTTCGGATTTAACACTAATCTTCTCCAATCCATGCAAAATCCTACAAAAACACAATCAACAAGCGCACTCGGCCATACATTAGCAAAATAAGCGAGAACGAAACTCCAACACCTAGACTCTATTAATTTGTCCTCCGAATTTACTCTATTTATGGGCATTATTGGCTAATTAGTCATATAAATACGTCTAAGATCACTCGTACTTAGACCGATAACATTTTCTATTCCACTTTTTCTGCACTTTCTAACCTCTTAACTTGTGAGTCCTTACAATGTCTCCCCCTTGGAAACATTCGTCCCTGAATGTGCTAAATGTAGGCTCTAAGGAGTCAAAGAAGTAGTTAACAACCCAACATGAATATAAAAATGCAATTTTAAACATCTTTTATAAAATCTTCAAACTCATGTTTCACATATCAATTGCATGATCACGCAAACATACATAAATGACATAAAAACTGAAATACAAGAATTTTAAGGTCTTAATACAAGAAGACTTAGTACCCTAGGCTCGAGTAGAGTGGAAAAGATATGGATATCTCATTATGTTTGCCTCCGCTTCCCACATTACATCTTCAACTTGTTGATTTTTCCAAAGTACTTTAAGGGATGCAATCTCTTTGTTTCTTAACCTCTTCACTTGCCGGTCTAGGATTTTAATTAAGACCTCTTGATAAACCAAATTCTCTTCAATACTCAAATCCTCCAATGGAACAATGGAGTGTGGATCCCCCAAGAATTTTCTCAACATCAATACATGGAACACCGAGTAAATCTTGCTCATCTCTATTAGTAATCCAACTCATAAGCCACCTTCCCAATCCTTCTCACAATCTTGTAAGGCCCTATATACCTAGTCTCAATTTTCCTTTCTTGCCAAATCGAATCGCATCCTTCATGAGAGATACCTTCAAATAAACTCAATCATCAACATTGAACTCAAGGTCTCTTCTCCTAACATCGAAGTATGACTTTTGTAGACTTTGAGCTATTTTCAGTTTCTCCCTTATGAGTCTTACTTTCTCCGTGACATTTATGAACAAGTTCGGCCCTAACAAATCCATTTCACCAACTTCAAACCACCCAACTGTTGACCTACATCGTCGACGATACAATGCCTCAAATGGCACCATCTCAATGTTTGAGAGAAAGCTACTTTGTAGGTAAACTAGATAAAGGGCAGATGATCATCCCAACTTCCTTGAATTCTAACACACAAGCCCTCAATATATATATCTTCAAGCGCTTGGGTTGTTCTTTTTGCTTGCTCATCGATTTGAGGATGGAAGACGATACTCAACTTCACCTTAGTACCAAGACTTTTTTTAAATAACCTCTAAAAGTGAGAAGTGAATTAAGATCCATGATCTAATATGATGCAAAATGGAATGCAACCTTATCAACTCCCGAATATATAATTTGGCATAATCTTTGACACTAAAAGTTATCTTGATCAATAGGAAATGAGTCAACCTCGTCATTCTATCTACTATCACCCATATAGAGTCAAAATGTCTCTTGGTCTTAGGCAACCTAACTATAAAATCCATATATCTTTCCACTTCCAAGTGGGAATTTCAATGTCTTGAGCTAGGTCTCCTGATCTTTGATGTTCAACCTTAACTTGTTGACAATTAGAGCATTCAAATACAAACTTTGCTACATCCTTCTTCATTTCGTTCCACTAGTATACCTCTCTTAGGTCTCTATACATTTACATGGAATCAGAATGAATAAAATAAGAGAATTTGTGATATTCTTGTAATATCTAACCTCTCAATCCATCAACGTCCGGCACACATACTCTACCTTAGTAATGAAGTACCCCATCTTTTCCTTGTGAGAAGACCTTTATCTTTCCTGCCTTCACCAATGCCTTTAACTCTACCAAAGCGGGATCAGGGTGTTGTTTACACTTGACATCCATCATTAAAGAAGAATTCGAACCACTGAATACCATCACACTATCACTGCCACCATCACTGAAGCTTACCCACAATCTAGCCAACCTACGGACTTCTTTTGACAACTCCCTTTTTCCATTATATTCAAAATATGAAACACTAGCTATGGACACCATACTAAGTGCATCAGCTACCGCATTAGCCTTTCCTGAGTGATATTTCACACTCATATCATAATCCTTGAGAAGTTCTAACCCTCATTTGCCTTAGGTTGAGGTCTTTTTGAGTGAACACATATTGGAGGTTGTTATGATCGGTGAAGACATCAAACCCATACAAGTAATGTTATCATATCTTTAATGCAAACACCATGGTCACAAGTTAATGATCTTGTATTGGATAATTCTTCTCACCCACTTTCAATTGCCTTGAGGCATGCACAATCACCTTTCTATTTTGCATCAACACACAATCCAAACCAATCTGTGAGGCATCACAATACACCATGAATCCCTCAATTCCCTCTGGCAAGGTAAAAAATGGAGCCAAAGTCAGTTGATCCTTTGAGTTTGGGAAATCTTCTCACACTCATCCATCCACATGAACTTTACTTTCTTTTGAGTCAACCTAGTCAAAGGTGATAATATGGAGGGAAAACCTTCAACAAACCTTCTATAGTACTTGGTTAGGCCCAAGAAACTTCTAATGTCTGAAGGATTTAGTGGCCTAGGCCAATTTCTCATTGCTTTCGTCTTCTTAGGGTCAACTTTTATTCTATCACCCGAAACCACATGTCCAAGAAAAACAACTTCTTTCTACCAAAACTCATATTTGTCAAACTTAGTGAACAATCTTTCCTTCCTCAAGATTTGCAATACCACCCTTAAATGTTCCATATGCTCCTTTTTACTCTAGGAATAAATCAAAATGTTATCAATGAATACCACGATAAACATATCAAGGTAGGGTTCAAATACCCTACTCATGAGGTCCATAAAGTTTTTTGGTGTATTAGTTAGGCCATAAGACATCACCACAAATTTGAAGTGTTAATACCTTGTCCGAAAAAGTCATTTTGAGAATGTCACATTCCCTCACCCTTAGTTGGTGATAACCAAACCACAAGTTAATTTTAGAAAAGTGTTTGGCTCCTTGTAATTGATCAAATAGGTTATCAATCCTTGAAAATGAATACTTATTATTGATGGTAAGTTTGTCGAGTTATCGGTAGTCTATGCATATTTGGAGTGACTCATCTTCCTTTCTCACAAACAACACCGGGGCACCCCATGAAGACCTACTTAGCCTAAGAAAATCCTTTTCCAATAAATCCTTCAATTACTCCTTAAGTTTCTTTAAATCTGTTGGGACCATTTGATAGAGAGGAATGGAGATAGATTGAGTTTCGGGCAAAAGATCTCTACCGAAGTCTATTTCCCTATCAAGGGACCACCAGGTAACTCTTCCAGAAAGACATCGAGAAACTCATTAACTATGAGAATCGACTCAGGAGAGAGAATTTTGAAAGTGACATCTCTAACCCTAACTAGGTGATAAATACACCCCTTGAAAATTATTTTACGAGCTTTGATAAAGAGACAAACCGACCTCTACATGAAAATATACTACCCTTCCACTTAACAATGGAATCATTTGAAAATTGGAATTTGACTCTACGAGTTCGATAATCTATAAAAATGTAGGAAAAATGCAACTAATTCACCTAAGTATGACACCGAAATCAATCATAGAAAGCTCTACTAAGTCATAAGGAACATATTTATGCAAGATGGGACAACCTTTATAGACTCTTTGTGCACCAATTGACTCTCCTGTGGGAGTACAAATTTCAAAAGGCTCATTTAGGAATTTGGGGCATACATGGAATCTATTTAAAAGAAATGGAGTTACAAAGGACAAATTGGCCCCCGACTCTAATAGCGCATATGCATCAAAATTGCAAATTTTCAACGTACTGGTAACCACGTTCGAAGTCTCTTTCACTTTTTGGCGAGCATTCAAAGCATAGAACCTATTGTCCCGTGGAGCACCTTGAGCTTGTCCAACTTGACCTAATGGCCTAGCACCACTGCTTCTGCTTCCTTAGCATAATGACCGAGTTTTCCATATTTGAAGTATGCATTGAAGCCAGCTAGACACTCCACTTTGTGGGGCTATCGGTACAAGTGGGAGAAGCTTGTGCACCCGACCCTACTTATGGCTTGGGATTGGTCCCTTTGTCTTTGTTAACATGAGGGGCAGGAGTGTTAGTTGACCCTTGGCGCCCTTGATTTTGGCCACCTTGGAATTTGCCATGGTCATTACTCTTTTGGTGAGAGAATCTATCGTCATCCATTCGAGTTCTTTTGGACTCCTTAGTACGCTCCCTCAGTTTTTCTTCTTCAATTTGCTCTACATATTTTATTTAGGAGGGAAATGCCCATTTTTTTCACAGCATTGCTATCTTACACTCTTTGGATACCAATTTTAATACCCAGAGATAAATATGCTCATTCTAGACCTACAAGTACGCCATTATGAATGTAGAATATTCTGAGAGCTTTATAAGTTTGAGCGAGTATTTCCTCACACTCATGTGGCCTTGCTTCAAGTTGATGAACTCTTGTACCTTTGTTTCCCTTAGCTCTAACGGGAAGAACCGATCCAAGAATGCACCTTTGAACTCTTTCCATTCTATTTGATCCGCTCCTTCACCTCTTTTATTGACTCATTGATCATGCCAAAACTTTGCCACACCTTTAAGTTAGTAGGCTACTAGCTCGGCATTCTCTTTCGATAGCACCCCCATGATAACAATGATCCTATATGCCTCATCAACAAATTCCATTGAATCTTCATCAACTTTAAAATTATAGTACTCTAGTAAGTTCATTTTCATAAAATCCTACATCTTTTTCGCCAGTGAAGGTGCTTGAGGAGGAAGTGTGACCTTTCAATTATCTTGATTGGCCAAGACTAGGGCAACATTATAAAAGAGACTTGGGACTCCTCGTGTGTAACTCCCTCCTCTTGTTGTACAGGAGGGGCCTAGTCTTCATTTACTTTTCTCGGCAAAGGAGCTCTTCTCGGCGGTATGATCTAGAAATAGCAAAGGGAATGTCACTACATAAGGGAAAATCTTAGAAAACTTCTAAGGGCACGACATGATTCACAAAGAAGGAAAATTTTCTTAAATGCCTCATAGCCTCTCATTCATGATTGTGGAACACTTTACAACCGTGAACGAGACTTTATTCAATATGGCATATTGGACATCCAAAGGACATTTTAAATCTCATGCTCTGATACCAAGATTAACATAATCCGAGCCTAACGCTTAGTCGTAATATGACGAATGAGGAACTTGAAGGTATCTCACCCAACCTCTTAGCATTCATCAAGCATTTATAGGTAAATAAACAACATAATGCAAAATTTAAAGTGCGGAATGGGATTAAGGGAAATATTTTAAAATATGAAAAGGAATCAACTTAAAATATAGCGTCCAAATATACAAATCTACATAAAGACTTTGCGGAGGCTAAGACATATTTAAGCTCCCTTCAAGTACAAAAATCATGAAAATATGATAGAAAATAAAAGTCTCCAACAATAGCTCAAACTATATAAATGTCTCATAGGTACAAAGCATGAAGAAAAGAATGAAATCCCCGAACTAAGGGCTCACTAAAGTACTAGTCTTGGTTGTCAAAAGTTAGTCACGTGCTGCTGGAGGATGTGAAAAACCAGTCCCTATATGGTGACATCATGTGCGCAAAATATGCATTAGTACATTCTAATGTACTAAGTATGTTAGATGCAATGCAAAAACGAAACTAAACTGTCGTCATGCATGTAATTATAATGTCATCGTTCATAAAATTTAAAAGTCCTCATGTATGGAATTGCAAGACCATACTCAAGGAATAACGCTCAATATGAAGTACAAGTTAATATAACATGTGAAGCAAGTTTAAAGCAACATAAACATAAAATTTGTAACTTGTGGCAGAAGACCATAACCGACATATAAGACCATGTGAACTATTACATGGAATCTAACATAATTCCCTACGTTGGCACTGAGAGTCCACTTTCCGATTGAACTCCAAGTTTCAGTTAGATATTGTGGATCCACCAGCCTTAGCTTACAAGAGCTCCCATAGTGGCGCATAGTTAATAGGATAAGAGGTTGCTTCTAAGGTTCCCTTACCTCACCTCACCTCAATGTATCATTCGGTGTTAATTCAATCCTACAGAATACTTGAAAACATTAGTGTAGTCATGTAACATAACTTAGAATCATAAGTGGCAATTATATAGGAGTATCTCATTAACTCGAAAGCCACTCAAGTGAGAATCGACCTTTCACATTGAGGGTTCATCATAAATATTGTTAAGGGCTTTGCAACATGCTTACATCTTTAACATCATTCATCACTTTAAAACTTACTTTTAGCCCTTATCCCTAACATCATGGAAAACTCATTCTGAACTTAGTGGGCCTATGCAATGATTTAAAATCACATGATTCAAGAGTATGATGCATGAAAATGAAAACATACCTAACTTTAAAATCAAGATTAAATAGCCCACAACATCATTGAAAATTCTAGATAATGAAATCATACTGATCAACTTCATAGTCATAGGAACTCATAGTATATCATCACATTACATTATTAAGATCAAAATACATGTAAATATATCATAAAACGTCATTTAAATCATACTCATGAAACTCATGAATTTCAAGAACTTAAAGGAAAGGGTAAAGGAAATCATTAAGGAACTTTTGGGGTGGAAGGAACCCACAAATCAAGCTCACATACCTGTAAATGACCTTAAGGAAAGACTTAAAGAAGTTGAGGAAGAAAGCTCTTGGAAGAAATCCCTAGCCTTGCCTTGCATTGCTTTGGAGATTGTATCTTGCCTAAGAAAATTTTTGAAATGTTGGAGTATGGTAAGAATGAGAGTGAACAAGGGTTTAGGGTCTGATATGGGAGGAAAAAGAATCCCAAAATATTGTACTTTTAAGCTTAGGGTACAGGGAATGGACAAAAACACCCTTTGTTAAAATTATCGGAACCCAGATAATGACCCCCACTATGGAACGTAAACCAAACCATGGACCATACTTGGTTTCATCCTGTACAACTTGTGAAACTTCCTAAACTTGATCTTTATCTATGAGACCCATCTATAACTCGTAGATTGGTCTATAGGTTGTAGACTCGTCCGTAGAGTTCCCCAACACTTAAGAAAAATTTTTAAATCTCAGGACCCTATATACGAGACAAATTACGGTCCGTAAACTTAAGTACAAGTCATCCTGTTTGTTGGTAGTTCAACTTCAAAAACTGTATTTTCCACCAACTCAAGTCGTCAAACCACTAGCCAATTCTACGGTTCATAGTTTCATTTATCAACCGTAAAGGCTCTTTGTGGATGACTCTCACACTTAGTTGATTTCTCACCTTGGTTGAGCCTACCCACGAGTGTGTTTACGACTTGTGGTTTGAACCACGAGCCTCATTTACGGCTCGTACTTAGACCTACAACATTTCTAGTTTCACTTCTTCTGCACTTTCTAACCTCCTAACTTGCGATTCCTTAAAATCTGTATAAGTAAATCATGCATAACTAATACTTGGATAATTAAGTCCTGCATAATTAATAACTGCATAACCTTAGCTAGTAATCGAATGGCCCCTTAGGGTTGGTCTAGATAGATTTCCTCGTCATGCTAAATGATAAAATTGATTGGGGAGATTTGGTTTAATAACTTTCATAAATTTGTTAGTATTTGTTTTATGTCTTTTTTCTTAGAAATTTTTATTTCTACACTTAATAATTTTTTTTAAAAAAAATAGTTTTCTGTTCAGTTTATAAGTGACTATGAGAGATCATTTTCATCATGTGTTGGGATTGGAACATGATGTTCATTTCATAAAAAGAAATACTAATTTCTAAGTAAGTCCATCCTTTTTTTCATATTTTTTTGAGTTAAGAGTAAAAAACACATCTAAACTATCCCAATTTATTGAGTTTCGTACCTAAATTATTGAGAGTGTGAGTTTTCTAACTAAACTATCATTCAATGCTTCTAGGTACATTTTCATAAAATTTTCGTCCATAAAATCTTCGTCCACCTGGCATATAACAATGTTATTGCTGATACATTAATTTTAAGTAACTTTTTAAAAATCTTAAACTTTCTCTCCCTTTTCAAGTGAGAGATATTGATGCCACAACAAAGATGAGAAGGTAGATTTTGGATGTTATAGTTGGAATAAACTAATTATACGGTGATAATTTTAACCTTTAACATTAATTTTTAATTGAATATTAATTTATTTAAATTTTCACAATGAAAGTATTTTTCCACGTGGAGTGCCATCTGGAAGAATTTTTAAATAAAAGAAAAAGTATACACATTTCATCATGTCTGATGTATTTTTTTCTATTAAAAAACATCTAAACACCATCATTAAGTCTGTGCATACCTATACATGCATGATGCATCCAAAATATAAACACACGCCCAAGTACAAAGAACTAAAGAAGCAGAGATGCATTCATTCGAAAGGCAACCCCAATTCAAAGTGTGGACATGGCAATACATACAAAATCATGTGTAACATTTCACATGGGGCGAGGCATGGGAAAGATCAAGAAAACAACCCAAAAAAATATAAAGAGAAAAAGAATGGGTCAACAAACAATAAAAAAAGTCTCTGAAAAACAAAAGGAAGAAAAAAAGAAACCTTACGCTATATCTTGTTATTTTATTTTTCCCTCAACCACTATCCTTTGTAACGTACCATGTGATCCCAATAAATAAATATAAAGTATCATAAAATGGACAAAACCCACCCACCAATACATTAATTATAACACGTCTCTTTCTTTCTTGTAATCACTTTGTTTAGTGGTAGAAGACTTTTCGGTGAAGTGTGAACAACGTGAGAATTATAAAGTCCTTTTTTCAACTTTATTTCTTAATCTATATTAGTGCTAACATTATATTAATCCTTAATAAGTTTCATGATAAGTGGAGTTGTTTTTAGTTTAGTACGCCTCTTAAGGAAAATTACTTATTTCTTTAAAGTAACACACATTTTTATTAATTTATCTTTATTAAATATCTTAACAAAGAAATATTGCGGACTTGATATAAATTTTTAAAAAAAGTAAATTTTTTTAAAAAAATTTATAATCTTAAATTAAAAATAGGTGAAATGTCCAACACATCCTTTAATCGTGTGATTTTAAGTACATCATATACAAAATTAAACTTAAAGCGATATTTCCTAATTTAATTTTTATTTTTACTTATTATTTTTGACAAATCAAGAAAGAACAATTTTTTTTACTACACCTTCAATTTATTACAATAATTTAATATCTTTAAAAATATTAAGTATATTTTGAATTCTCAATTAATAAAAATAAAATGATAAACTTATATCAATTATTATTTTTTCAATGGAGGTGCCAAGTTAAGATTTGACAAATATATAGGGATGGAGGGAGTATCTTATTTTTTGTGAGCCATCACTTAAAATGTTTTTTTGGAAAAAGTAAAGGTGTCACTTATACTCTATTAGGAAACTTATATTCATTAAGAAAATATTATCATTTATAGACAATAATAAATTCTTTTTATAGAATATTTATAATAAAGTTTTAATACATATTATAGAGAATTATTTATAAAAGATATATAACACAAGTTTTATTAATGAATAATATATGTATCACACATTTTAATACACATTATTTTAATTTCTCATTAAACAAATAAAATATATTTTTAAACGCTTATATATATATATATATATATATATATATATATATATATATATATATATATATATATATATATATATATTCATTTTTAATACAAATATAAATTTATTATATGACTGTCAAGAATAATAAATAAAAGGTATCACCCTATATTTTACTTTTAAATATATATTAATTTACTTTTAATACAAATATAAATTTATCAGACTGTAAATAATAATAAATAAAAAATATCACCCGTCCAAATAATTATTCCTTTTAAAATTGGAAGAAATACGCCGACCCAATGTTGGGAATACCAATTTTCAAGCCACTTGTGTTTTGTGTGAATAGCCCCTCATCTCCTCTCCTCGTGACCATGTGTTAAAATAAATTACTTCTTCCTAGTACCTGTTTTATGATGAATGTGGGCTCCACCTATTAATAAATAAATTAGTATTGTAATAAATTTGTTAACATCAACCGTAAAATATATAGGCCGGACACCTAAAATAATTTCTAAACTTGGTAGGAACATTAGTTAGGCATCTACGTATTCATATATAGGTTTATTTGTCTCTATGTTATATATACGTATTAAATGGACCTCATTCAAACGGCAGTGATACATATTCATTGCGTGAAACTTTTTTTTTCACATGATCGTGCATCGAACGGACTTAATAGATTTTATTTTTCTTTCATATTAATTATTATTAATAGAAATGACATAGTAAAATTAGGTAGATATTTTAATAGTCATCATAAAATTTAAACACGTTATTGTAATTTCATAATTAAAGTAGATGAAGAAATAATTAATAAAAATGATACAATAAAATTAAGCATCCACACCATAACACTAAGCAAACACGTTGTAGTTACTCGCCTGCTTCAAGCAGCTGCAGTAGGCAGCTGAAATGCTCAGCTGTAAATCATAATTTAAATAATAATTAATAAAAATAACATAAAAATATTGTTGAGATTTGATCTGAGAACGTTGATTTAAGATGTCAGGCTTGAACAATAAACCCAAGCAACTCAATAATCACCTACCTACTTGAAGTAATTAAAACAGACACGACGATTCTAAGCTGCTCAACTTAACAACTTATTATATAAGAGAATGTACAACGTATAATATGCATATGATTGTGTCAATGATAGACGATTCAGAATTTGAAGATAATAGTCTCACTTCATTTAACATAAAGTTTAACACAGTAATATTTCTATATTTAGTTAGTAAATAAAATACTAAAATAAAAATGTATTAAACAGTTACGAAAAATAATAAGCAAATAGTTATTAAAAAAATAATAAAAAGAACAGAATAAAAATAAGCAAAAAATATATATACTCCCTCCGTTCAACTTTAATTGGCCTCTGTTGACTTGGCACATGGATTAAGAAGTAGTAAATAATAGGATAATTTTACATATAATAAATATGATGTCTTGAAAAATGTAATAAAGAAATAACTATAATTAATGATAAGGGTAAATTAGGAACTAAGTATAAAATTCTCTCTTGATTTCATAAATTGGACAAGCATTGTTGGACATCCCAAAATAGTATAGGGGCCAATTAAAGTTGAACGGAGGGAGTATCATAATTTTAATGAGAAAAAAATATGAAGGTTATAAAGTGTAGTAATATATTTAGTGAAATTCTATAAAGTGGGTTGTGAAGAGGGTAAAGGATACGCAAACTTTACTACAACATCGTGAAAATAAAGACGTTGAAAGATCTTTGACTTAAGTATATCAAATTCAAGTGTAAAAAAGAAGGGGAAAAAAGCACAATAGTTAAAAAAAAAAAAAAAAGTAGTGTAAAGTCAACAAAATAAATACTCTCTTCGTCTCATTTTATATGGCACCCTTTGATTTGACACGCTGTTTAAGGAAAAAAAAGAGATTTTTAAAACTTGTGATCTAAAATCATTATAAGATATTGATGTGGCTGAGAATCATTTTATTAAGGGTAAAACGAGAATTTTAAAGGTAAATTGTTTCCAATTAAAGTAAGGTAACATTCTTTTTGGGACGAACCAAAAAGAAAAGGGTGTCACATAAAATGGGACACGAAAGTAATAACAATAGCAAAATAGTGTAATAATCGAAATATAATGGTACTAAACCTTCACAAAACAAGAGATTATTATGTTATCCTTATTAAGGAGGGTATTTATGTAATTTTACATTCTTTATCCCAAGATAAACTATCATATGATTATTATTTCATCCCCGGAAAGGAATAACTTAGTCCAAGATTAACAATCATGGGATAAGTTATTCTAGCCTTTGTAATACTAGAGTCTTTGTAACAGGTATAGAATAAAAGAAAAAAATAACAATAACATATTCAGTGAAATTTCATAAGTGGGGTTTTGAAAAAGTAGAATGTATGCAGACTTTATCCGTACCTCATAGAGATAGATATGTTATTTTCGGAAGATCCTCGACCCAAATATATCGATCTTAAAAGAAAAAATAATAGATAAAAAATAATGATTAAAATAAAAAAGAATAACCAAAATACTTAATTGATTTATGATATTTATTATGTGATATTAACGCGACGTTGAAATGACATGCGTATGTACTACACTACATCTTGACTGGTCATGCCATTTTAGGATGAAACTAATTCTCTTTTAAATTAACGTAGGATATACATTCATCCAAGGGTAGTGAGATGTATAGGATATACATTCATCCAAGGGTAGTGAGATGTATAGGATAACAGGGCAAAACTATATTCATCCAAAGGTAGTTGGATGAACACATTTCATCAATAAACTTTTTCGAATATATAGGTTAAATATAGATATTTTAATATATACCAATTGTTGAACACCCTTGCTATAAAAATCACCTATCCATATTCTAAAAGTATAAATACTTTTGATAAAAATGTTGGCTCCGCTATTGGAGATAATAGGATCTCCGTAAAATATAAATATGCAATTGAAGGACATGTGAGTATTCTCACCCTAAATAAATCTATAAGTTAATTTTAGAACTAATGTGAGTATGTATTCTCACCCTAAATATAGATAAGTCAATTTTAGAACTAATATCTTTTCTTGGTGAAGTTGATAAGGATTTAATGGAGGAGGATTAAACTACAAGTCTACGTACTTTGTTTATACATTTACATTTATGACAACCCTTTTTCCGCGTTGCCATCTTCAAAACCGCGTGCCCTATTTATTTGCTTGTGACTTGTCATGCCGTCTCTCTACTCCTTTTTTATTTTTAGTTATTTCCTCCGTTTCGTTCACTTCTAGGTCTCCATCTTAATAATACTTTTTTTTTAATCATAACGAAACATGCTAAATCTAGAATTAAATAATCCTAGTGGGGTCCAATTAAAAGAGAGTTTCATGTTGGTGGGTTATCATTTATTAAGGTAAGCAAGTTATCTTTTTGAAAAAGTAAATAAATAAAAATTTTAAAATAAGCAATTTAGATATCATCTGTGTGTGTTGCCGAATCATTTTTACTGTTGATCTCCTTTGGTTTCCTAATATTTTCATCATCTCCGATCAAGGCGATAACCACACTAAGAAAAAAAATTAAATTTAACATTCAATTGCAAGTGAAAATGATTAATTGAATACCATAACTACAGAACAACCATATCTGGTTTTAATTACAGAAACTAGTAATAATAATAGTCAGATCTAAGTGTTTTGGAGTTCAATGAGGTTGATAAACTTGTAGTAGTATTACGTAGGGGTCTCTACTAAGAAATTAAAACCAAGCAGTACTAGTATTGCTCAGTTTTCACTGGAAAATGAGCACCCAATCCAAGCCATGCCTTGTTTTCTTCCTTCTTAGGAGCTCCCTCTTTATTGTAAGGTGCTTTTGCAGTCAATCTGTCTTTTCTCTTCTCCAAGAACCTTGTTAATGAAGCTCTTCTCGCAATTGGTAAATCTGCAAAAGCAAAACAAGGATAAATACAAGCAGAGAAACAAGGAATAAGGAGGGCACCCAAAAGGGAAAAATCATTACCAGAAACAATTGGCTGAGAAGGCATTTGTTTCTCCTGTATCCCGAAACTGGGAACCATGTTGACGGCATCGGCAGCAGATTCCAAGCCGTTGCTTGGATTTTGTGTCTTGTTAGTAGTACTAGCCATCAGCATGATCTCCTTGGCTTTATCCGCCGGAAAATCATTGAACACAATAACTTGCCCCGCATAGAATATAGTCATCTGTGCCTTATCCGATTCAGCCGCTTGAGGGAAGAGACTCATGGATTTCTTCTCAATCATTGGCAACAAATTCATAGTAGCAGAGCCTGTCGAAACAAGAAATCAAATATAACTCCAAAATAAAAGACGAATATCAATGAAAAGACTTGCAAAGATCATATACCAGCTGAATCAAAATTGCGAGTGAGATCTCCGAAAGAACCCTTCTCTTTCAAGTATTGGCTCAACAAGTTACATGTGTGAGAGAAATGGGATTTGTGACCGGCAAATCTGCCGGAATCCACAATCTCCGAGGAAGCCATTTGTGAATACTTTCCTTCTTCCTTCTTCTTTGAATAATGAACAAAGGTAAAGTTGGAGATTTAGGGGGTAAGAGCACATGTATATATATGGACTGTTTGAATCAAACACGCAAGAGGAGGTGGGGTGGGCTGGGCTGGTTGAGCACGAGGAATATATGGAGACCTTTAATTACTTTATTTTAAAAGACGTGCTCCTTGCAGGTGCCAAAGGTTGATTATTCTCCACTTTCTTTTTAAATTTTATTTTGTGAAAACTTTTAATAAAACATTTTAAAAATAATTTTATTTAAACACCACATCAAATCGCATAATTACTTATTTGCTGGTGTGTTTTGGTTGTTTCTGTATTTTTATAAAAAAAGGAACGCGCATGTCAAACACGTGTTGTTTTCGCAAAAAAGCGGTGTTGCAACTTGCCAGTTGTTTTGCCGTTTTAATATTGTTTATCTTTTCTTTATAGTCATTGGATTGGCAGTTAGATATAAAGAATTGGTCTCCGAATAGCTGAGTTTTGGATCGATGTAGCCACGCTCCAAATTTTTATCAAGAAAAGCACTCGTGAACATCAACGTGAGCTTGACTCATAAAATCCATTTCGAGCCAACTAACACTTGAAGGACGGGACATTCTAGTTATCAGATATGCACAAATTTGAAAAGCAATTGTCTTTCCACCATGCCATTGTGCTCCGAGTGTTGGGAAGAGTCAAAAAATGAGAGATTCCTTTACAAGTACAGAAATCCTTTAAGCTCATAAATTCACCACCATTACATTTCTTTTTCATAGGATAGAGCCAAACATGTTTTGTATAATGTGGAACAGAATGATCTACTAAGTTAGGAATTAGATTTAAAATGTGGTCAAAATTAGTAGGCTGAAAATATTTTTATAGAATCTTTCTATTTCTTTCACTATATCACTGTGATCGGTTATCAAATGACCATCGCCTAATTTAAGCCCTTTAATATTGTTATAAAAAAGGTATTTTTATCCCCTTCCTGAAGTCATAGGGGTCAAGAATTTTGTTTCCAATAGGCTTCTTCATCTTTATATGCCTCACCTAATTCTTTTCGAAGCAATCCCAACTTATTAAGATCAAAATTTCTAGTATCATTTTTAAGATCTTCAATTCTATTCTTAATCCCTTGAATTTTTTTCCTAGAATTTTCCTTTCCCCCTTTAAGCCAAGCTAATAAGGAAATTCAACAATTCTTGGTTTTGAAGTTTATTTCGAATTGTTCGAATCCTCCAATATTTCTATTCCAAGATCGATTGATAGTTTTATTAACTTCTTTTTCTTCACTCCAACGCTTATCAAAATAAAATTTTCTCTTCTTTTTCTAAAGTTCAACTTCGTGTTTATTAACAAAGCATTATGATCATAAGCTTCAATTTTCATATTACTAACGTTGGCAAGGTTAAATTCTAATTTCCAACTCGGAGAGCTTATGACTTTATCTTATCTCTCTTGAATTAAACCATCATTTTCAATAAAGCACCACCAAGTCCAAGTTTTCCATTGAAGCCTAGATCTATAGCTCCTAAATCCCCCCCCCCACCCTTCTACCACCTGATTTTTCAGAATTATTAATAATATCATTGAAGTCTCCTGCCATCACCCACATTAAGCCCCAATTATTTGAATTATACAAAAATTCTTGTAATTGGGATCTACGAATAGCTTTATCAGTATTAGATAGAAAAAAATACACTGATACTTATGATCATCTACCATATCATGTATATATATTTCAATATAAAAAGAGGTTGGATTCGATTGACATACCTGAATGTTGTCATTCCAAAATAAACACAATCCTTCTGCTAGTTCCACCGGATCTACCTTTATCATATAAATCATATGTGGTTGCCTTTGAATTCTTGTCACCATTCTTTCTTAATTTTTGTAGAGGAATTTTCATAAATAGCTTACTGTTAAAACTTAATACGCTAAAATAGCTACAGTTTAGCTAATATATTTTATAACTGTAGTCATGACTCATTATTTGTATATTTTGGTTAAATGGAATCATTTTATACAAAATTCCATATGGAAACAATTAATGAAAGGTTATAAATTTAATTATTTTAAATGGAAAACAATCCCTTATTTTATGATAGTTGTATTTTATTAGAATTCCTTGCCTAAAATGACTTTCTCAAAACCCTTAATTTATACCTAAAATAATTAATTTATGATTCTTATTTTATAGTTATTGTAGTATATGATTTATCAAAAATCACTTAAAAGAATTAATTTTAATTCCTGTAAAAGTATATAAAAATGTATAACAAATTTATTTAATTTTATTTTTGTCATTACATATTAACTTATATAACTAAGAATACACAAAATTTGAGAAATCATTAATATGTATAAAGACAATTATATATATAATGGTTATAGATAATTTTTTGTATTCATTTATAGAAATTATATTAAAAAAAACATAAGTTGTATATATTTTTTAATATATGAATAACAGTACATGTATTGATCTAATTATAGGTTGCATAATTTTGTTTGTATAAATTAGAGGATCCAATCACTAAAATTATACAAAAATAACTAAATGCATACAACTAATGAAATTATAAAAAATATATATATATAAGTTGTATATATTTTTTAATTTATGGATAATTATATATGTATTGGTCTAATTATAGATTGCATAATTTTATTTGTATTTATATTTATGAATATTTATATTTTTTTTCAATGATTAATTTGTGTATATAGCATGCATTATATTAACGTTTGTATATCACTATATAAGGGGGACATTTTTTTAGGATAAATTCAACTCCCTGAATATACAAAGTTGAATAAAATAACTTAACAAGCTTTTAACGTGTATAAAAAATAATTACATAAACAATGATTATAGATAATTTGTATTCATTTATACAAAGTATAAAAAAATATAAATTATAGTATGCAATAAATAATTAAATGTATACAACTAATGAAATTATAAAAAAAATAAACATAAATTGTATTTTGTTTTTAGTATAAACAATGTCTCATGTATATCTATAATGATAAAAACTAACAGATATACAAGCAAATCTACTAATATGATATACAATTTTTTTTTTAAATGGAGAATCTACAATAAAAATTGAATTCTATTTTTCTGAATTCGATTTTTGCATGATTTATTGCAATCTAATGGGGCTAGTGTAGAACTTAGATTGAATTTCTGAACTTAGCTAATTTTTCGTAAATCGCTTGAGATTCCACAACGAAACTTGTGCTTTTCTGAAATCTTGAGTTAAACCTAAGGAAAAAGATGGAGGAAGATAAGTTATTGTTGTATGCAAATATATATCTCTAGTAACTCTCTTTGATGGAGATGATTCATTCATGATTGTGATTACATTAAAACAATCAAAGATTATGACTGAAAATATAAAATAATGGGAACAAATTTTAAAAAAATATAAATCATAAAGAAACTTACGAAAAATAAAATTAAAAAAAAACTAATATGGGTTACCTTGATTTGAGTATAAAGCATTGGGAGAGAGAATCAAAAAATTTTAAAATCTGAATGTTGATTTTGTTGAGAGAATTAAATTATGAGTAAGATGAAAGAGAATGATTTTGATTTATATAAAAGAAGAAAGAAAAGATTTGCAGGTGTGTATACCAATAAAAATCGTGGTGCGCAATTAATAGGTATTTTATTTTATAATGGTGTGTATAACCATTATTTGTAATTAAATCAAACTGTAATTATATATCATAATTAACTAATGGATATTAGCTTAGTTATGTTTTTTTTTTTTATTCACTTAAAAAGATCATATTTGGGGAGTGGAGCCTCACTGTCTCCTTTAGAAAGGGAACTGTCAAGGATCCCCCCAGGCCTTGACAATTTCACATCAAATTTTCATTGTAAAAAAAGAAGTCATTTAGGGCTAGCTTCCTGATTTACGCCATTAGCCTGATTGTTCTTAGCTTTTCATTTTCCTTCCAAATTATATTCTCTCAAGTTATCAGTAATAGGGACATCAATTAAACTTTTCTCTGTAGCAATCATTCCCAAATACTTATGAGCAGCCTCAGAAGTTAATGCGTCCCTCCACTAATTAGCGTTAAGCCTATTTGCATTTATAGTGTCTTCAACATTTTTTCAGTTAATAAATCCTTCCTTAACGCATTTACCAGTAGCATTTTCCTTATTATCTACTCCCAATGATTCAGCTTTTCCTAGTTACCTGTTGATTTTTGAAATCCATCATCACATCCTTATCCATTTCCATTTGAACGTCAACAATCGTATTTGGTTGTTGAGATTCTGCTCCTTTAGTTTGCTAAAGCATCTCTCAATACATCGAAGGTATCTGAGAGATTTAGTACTCGCACGGTTCTCTGCCTCCAATTGTATCTGCAAAAGTTGGTTCAACCATCGCACCATGCTACTGTGATTTTCCAAAATTTACTCCAGTCTCCTTCCTTGGCTTGTCTATCTGCATAGTGTCGTCATTTTTCAGATTATTCTCAATATCTTGTGCAGTCCCTTTATTTGTTTCATGAACATTTAGTCCAGTTGATTTTTCTCCCATTTCCTTAGATTTATGGAAAAATTCATGTGGTGTGAAAGTAGGGAGAATTTTATTTTATTCAACAATTTGACCGGCATCCGTTCCAAAATCATTGTGTCTGTACCTTCAACATGCTCTGCAACTTGATTCCTTTTACCATACATAAGGATAGGTGAACGCAGATATTGATTACCTTGACGTCTTGAATTGTTGGCTGTCAAACCTTGATTTTCAGCCCTCATCCAAATGTCAAATTGGTCCCTCTTAATGTTTTCATTTCTCATATCTTCCTCACAAAGAACAAAAGATCTTTCTGTATGTTCTAGTACCCTACAATAGTAGCAAACATATGGCAGATTTTCACAACGAAATTCTACCCATTTTTCCTCCGAACCCATTTGTGTTGAAAGACAAATTGGAACAGATTCTTTCCTACCAGTAGAACCTTCAATATAATTGGATTTCCCCAAACCAGAGTCATTGTATTTTTAAATCCTAAGATGTTGACTTGTTTATCCGCAATCACCTTTCTGTGTAAACTTACTTCACAAATTTTCATGCTCGACATGATGTTTTGAACATCAATCTCAACCGAGTCCTTTTCTTCTTCTATAAAAGTGAACTTGTGGAGTCTTTCGATGATTTAGTCCATTATTTTGAGACGCTAGTAATTATGTACAAGAGTCTCTTGATGTTACACCTTTTGTAGTTTTTGTTATGTATTAGAATGGTAGAAACAAGTACTTGGTTGAAGTCTACGTTGGCAGGATTTGTTGGGTTTTGATATTGGTGAATGGGAAATGATGGGATGAAATGT